>JAMWET010007781.1:62500-115000 GCA_024036415.1 Prochilodus magdalenae | reverse complement strand
CAGTCTGTTGATCTTGGCGGAGAGGAAGGAGTGCAGGATGAAGACGATGGGTTTGGGACAGGAGTGCAGGTCCAGCTGCTGTGAACACAACAGAAACACAAGGCCAGCAGATTAAAGGAGCAGTACACAGCTACACGCACCTCCACAGAATAGCACCTCCCCGTGCTATAGCACCTCCCCAAACGTTTCAAATTCAATTTCATAAAATAGAAATACAGAGACACAGTCGAGTCACATTATTATGACCACCTCCCTCGGCGGCAGCACGCAGCTCATGAAGGAAGTCGCGTGCCGTGAGCTGGGTGGGTGGGTACATGTGGTGTGTGATGGGCCGGATGGGATCTTCCAGCAAGCCAATGCCACACGGCTAGAAACGTCCCACACTGATTGGAAGAGCATGACCAGGACCTGCACGTTCTACCGTGGCCCCCTAATTCCCCAGACTTGAACCCAACTGAGCATCTGTGGGACCACCTTGATTGTCGTGTTCAGTCTATGGCTCCTCCCTCACGCCCCCTCCAGGAGCTGTTGGGTGCACTGCAGTCCGCATGGCTCCAGATACCTGTGACACCCTACCAGGACCTTACTGAGTCACTCCCAGCCCGAGTAGCTCCCGCACACGGCGGTTCCTCGGGATATTAGCTGGTGGTCATAATAATGTGGCTCAACTGTGCATTATTTGGAAGTCATTATATCAGGCCGGTGGTGGGGGGAGTGGCCTGCAGAGGACCAAGATGAACGGTGTGTTGTCACACGTCCAGAAGGCGTCACTCCACCCCTACCGCACCATCTGCAGGAACTGTGTGAGGATGTTCAAGCTGCATGGGATGGATTATCACAGGACACCATTAGGAACCTCTACAGCTCCATACCGAGACGTCTGGCGTGTTGGGTTAGCGAACACGGCGGCCCGACGCCATACTGAGAGACAGACTTCTGTATGTGTAGCTCAATAAATATTGATCATATCAGTCTAAACTTATCATCAGTTATTGATCCTGGTCACCTTTATCTTCCTTCCCAACACCACCGCACTCCCACACCTCCTTCTGGGTGCAGCTGTTCTTCTGATGTTGAGTGTATTGAGAAATGAATGGCGAGTAGCATGAGCTTGGTTTCTGCATGGTAGTGTCTGTCTAGACTGTCTATGAGCAGAGCCAGTCCTGCTGGGAGCGCTGTAGCCTGGGAAGGTGGCGTTCCCGAGGCTGCAGCTGGGAACGGTTGTCTACGCCAGGCATCTGGAATTCAACACGATACTGGTTTTTGGCTTTACTCACGATTTCTCCCTCTTTGCCTCCGAAATCCAAATACAGCATCCGCACTCCGTCGTCCGAGGACATCCGGAGTTTCTCGAAGGGGTAACTGAACAGCGTCCGTCCGTGAGTGCCGTCCCCCTCGCTCATCACGGAGAAGCCCAGCTCGTAATGAATGACCAGCCTGCAGTCCAGACCTTTATACATGCAGCCTGAAACAAAAACAACCCGGCTTGATCAGAACTCGCACTCCGGCAAACTGGACTGAGCGGAGGAGTGAAAGGTCAGAGGTCAATATTCAGCTAAGGAGGTTTGATCCCCTAAAGCTCCAAAACCTACTATGCTAAAGCTACTGAGCTAAGCCCCAACTACTCAACCTACAGCATTTAGCTCCACCCATTCAGCCTATAGCATTCAGCTCCACCCATTCAGCCTGCAGCATTTAGCTCCACCCATTCAGCCTACAGCATTTAGCTCCACCCATTCAGCCTGCAGCTTTTAGCTCCACCCATTCAGCCTACAGCATTTAGCTCCACCCATTCAGCCTGCAGCTTTTAGCTCCACCCATTCAGCCTACAGCATTTAGCTCCACCCATTCAGCCTACAGCATTTAGCTCCACCCATTCAGCCTATAGCATTCAGCTCCACCCATTCAGCCTGCAGCTTTTAGCCCCGCCCGTTCAGCCTACAGAAGTTTAGCTCTGCACATTTAGTCTACAGCACATAGACCCACCCATTCATCTTATAACAGTTTAGCTCCACCCATTTAGTCTACAGCATTTAGCTCCACCCATTCAGCCTACAGAAGTTTAGCCCCACCCATTTAGTCTACAGCACATAGACCCACCCATTCAGCCTACAACAGTTTAGCTCCACCCATTCAGTCTATAGCAGTTTAGCTCCACCCATTCAACCGACAGCATTTAGCTCCACCCATTCAGCCTACAGAAGTTTAGCCCCACCCATTTAGTCTAAAGCACATAGACCCACCTATTCATCTTATAACAGTTTAGCTCCACCCATTCAGCCTACAGCATTTGGTCCCACCCATTCAGCCAACAGCATTTAGCTCCACCCATTCAGCCTACAAAAGTTAAGCCCTGCACATTCAGCCTACAGCACATAGACCCACCCATTCAGCCTACAACAGTTTAGCTCCACCCATTCAGCCGACAGCAGTTTAGCTCCGCCCATTCATCCTACAGAAGTTTAACCCACCACATTCAGCCTACAGCACATAGACCCACCCATTCAGCCTACAACAGTTTAGCTCCACCCATTCAGTCTATAGCAGTTTAGCTCCACCCATTCAGCCTACAGCAGTTTAGCTCCAGCCATTCAGCCTACAGCAGTTTAGCTCCACCCATTCAGTCTATAGCAGTTTAGCTAGACCCATTCAGCCTACAGCACATAGACCTACCCATTCAGCCTACAACAGGTTAGCTCCACCCATTCAGCCTACATCAGTTTAGCCCCACTCGTATAGTCTACAGCAGATTAGTTCCACCCATATCGCCTACAGCAGTTTGGCCCCTCCCATTCAGTCAACAGTGGTTTCGCGCCACCGATTTAGGCTACAGTAGTAGTTTAGCTCCACCCATTTAGGCTACCACAGTAATTTAGCTCCACCCATTTAGGCAACAGCAGTTTAGTTCCACTCAAGTAGCCTACAGCAGATTAGTCCTTCACACTCAGGCTGCAGCTTATTAACCCCACCCAAATTTAGCCTACAGCAGATTAGTCCCACCAATGCAGCCTACAGCGATGGGGACCAGAGCAGCGCTGTAACTCGTGAGATCATACGAAGTCTCAGGCTCTGAGAGGAAACCTCGTAATTACTCACTCAGTGAGAGACAGAGGAGCCACACAGGTGGAGCGCACTTACAGCAGAGCTGCTACCGCTCAGTTCAACACACCCTGTCCAGCACAGGCACCGCGGGATCATGGGAACACATGATGGATGCACAGCAGACGTCTGGGATGAATGTTAAACTGGACCAGCTGGGGAGCTGGGTTATTAGGCTCATCCTGGAAGCTCTCCGGAATCTCTCCCCGCATCCCTCACGGGCGGTTTCTGTTACTGTACCTTTAAGACTGATATATGCAAATGAGCTCTCAATCAGAAAGCAGATCAGACTGAATGGCTCTGCAGGACTGTAGCGTGTTAATGACGTTAGGTGTTTACGATCGGGGTTCTTCAGCTCTGGGTCACAATGCCGTCCTCACACTCTCCACCTGAAAGCTCTTCTCACATTCCCACCACAGAGAACTCACTCGCTGCTCCCTTCACTCCGACACAAAGGCCCGGCGATTATCTGCTCTGTGGAGCAGCCAAACCGAGGGATCTCCTCCAGAGCCGGCTCCGATAACAACCCGACCGGCGCAGTGATGCAGTAACACAACAGGGGAGAGGCAATCGCGGGCTGGAGGTTAGGGTTAGGGTTCCCTGAACTGACAGTACAGTGTTCTCCAGCCTTAGGTGCCCTTGAACAAGGCTCCGGCCCAGTGTGCTCACTGCCCCCCAGTGTGTGGGTGTGTGTGGGTGTAATACTGTGAGTGAGGGCAGAGACACACTAACAGAGTAACATGGTGATGCGGTAACCCAGAGGTGCAGTAACACAGTGACGAGGTAACGCAGAGGTGCAGTAGCACAGTGACGAGGTAACGCAGAGGTGCAGTAGCACAGTGACGAAGTAATGCAGAGGTGCAGTAGCACAGTGACGAAGTAACGCAGAGGTGCAGTAGCACAGTGATGCAGGAACGCAGAGGTGCAGTAACGCAGAGGTGCAGTAGCACAGTGATGAGGTAACGCAGAGGTGCAGTAGCACAGTGATGCAGGAACGCAGTGATGCAGGAACACAGAGGTGCAGTAACGCAGAGGTGCAGTAGCACAGTGACGAAGTAATGCAGCGGTGCAGTAGCACAGTGATGCAGGAACGCAGAGGTGCAGTAACACAGTGATGAGGTAACGCAGAGGTGCAGTAGCACAGTGACGAAGTAATGCAGCGGTGCAGTAGCACAGTGATGCAGGAACGCAGTGATGCAGGAACGCAGAGGTGCAGTAATGCAGCGGTGCAGTAGCACAGTGATGCAGGAACTCAGAGGTGCAGTAGCACAGTGATGCAGGAACGCATAGGTGCAGTAACGCAGAGGTGCAGTAGCACAGTGATGCAGGAACACAGAGGTGCAGTTACACAGTGATGCAGTAACGCAGAGGTGCAGTAAGACAGCAATGCAGTCACGCAGAGGTGTAGTAGCACAGTGATACAGTAACGAAGAGGTGCAATAGCACCGTGATGGAGTAACGCAGAGGTGCAGTAGCGGAGCCTTGTGATGGAGTAACGCAGAGGTGCAGTAGCACAGTGATGCAGTAACGCAGAGGTGCAGTAGCACAGTGATGCAGGAACACAGAGGTGCAGTTACACAGTGATGCAGTAACGCAGAGGTGCAGTAGCACAGTGATGAAGTAACTGAGAGGTGGAGTTGCACAGTGATGCAGGAACGCAGAGGTGCAGTAGCACAGTGATGAAGTAACTGAGAGGTGGAGTTGCACAGTGATGCAGGAACGCAGAGGTGCAGTAGCACAGTGATGCAGGAACACAGAGGTGCAGTTACACAGTGATGCAGTAACGCAGAGGTGCAGTAAGACAGCAATGCAGTCACGCAGAGGTGTAGTAGCACAGTGATGCAGGAACACAGAGGTGCAGTAGCACAGTGATGCAGGAACACAGAGGTGCAGTAGCACAGTGATGCAGGAACACAGAGGTGCAGTTACACAGTGATGCAGTAACGCAGAGGTGCAGTAAGACAGCAATGCAGTCACGCAGAGGTGTAGTAGCACAGTGATACAGTAACGAAGAGGTGCAATAGCACCGTGATGGAGTAACGCAGAGGTGCAGTAGCGGAGCCTTGTGATGGAGTAACGCAGAGGTGCAGTAGCACAGTGATGCAGTAACGCAGAGGTGCAGTAGCACAGTGATGCAGGAACGCAGAGGTGCAGTAACGCAGAGGTGCAGTAGCACAGTGATGCAGTAACACAGAGGTGCAGTAGCACAGTGATGCAGTAACGCAGAGGTGCAGTAGCACAGTGATGCAGTAACACAGAGGTGCAGTAGCACAGTGATGCAGTAACGCAGAGGTGCAGTAAGACAGCAATGCAGTCACGCAGAGGTGCAGTAGCACAGTGATACAGTAACGAAGAGGCGCAATAGCACCGTGATGGAGTAACGCAGAGGTGCAGTAGCGGAGCCTTGTGATGGAGTAACGCAGAGGTGCAGTAGCACAGTGATGCAGTAACGCAGAGGTGCAGTAGCACAGTGATGCAGGAACACAGAGGTGCAGTTACACAGTGATGCAGTAACGCAGAGGTGCAGTAGCGGAGCCTTGTGATGGAGTAACGCAGAGGTGCAGTTACACAGTGAAGCAGTAATGCAGAGGTGCAGTAGCACAGGGATGCGGTAGCGTGTAGGTGCACTTGCCCAATGATGCAGGAACACAGAGGTGCAGCAGCACAGTGATGCATTAATGCAGAGGTGCAGTAGCACAGGGATGCGGTAGCGCAGAGGTGCACTTGCCCAGTGATGCAGGAACGCAGAGGTGCAGTTACACAGTGATGCAGTAATGCAGAGGTGCAGTAGCGCAGAGGTGCACTAGCACAGTGATGCAGGAACGCAGAGGTGCAGTAGCACAGTGATGAAGTAACTGAGAGGTGCAGTAGCACAGTGATGAAGTAACTGAGAGGTGGAGTTGCACAGTGATGCATTAACGCAGAGGTGCAGCTGTACAGTGACGCAGTGATGGAATTTACGACTCTAGATCCTCAGCCTAAAGCAGCCATTCAGTATCAGGTTCCAGCCAACAGGGGCCCTTTCTCTCTCTCTCTCTCTCTCTCTCTCTTTCTGCCACTGCTAATGGGGTGGGAGTGTGATGGAGGATTGGTGTCACACCAACAGCCCACTCAGCTGGTAGTAACTACTGTACACCACGAAAGACACCAACCCCCACGAACTCCAACACCCCTATTCCCGTTTCCACTGAGGTTCCTCCATCGAAGCGCTGCAGCGAGCCGCTGGTCGGAGAAAACCAGCCGGGAACACTGTGGGTTTCTCCTTCTGTAACAGCTGGGCTCTCCAAATCACACGCAGGTAATGGAACACCAGCTCAGGGGGCCAAATGGGCCGTTCCCATAAAACCAGCCTAAATACGATTAACTCCCAGATCCAACCGCAGCCCTTTCATGGAACAAATATTCCCGAAATGAGTCACAGCTGCCGCACGCCAATCACAGAGCCGCTCGCCGCTCGCCAAAACACAGCCTCTAATAATGATTAAACTGCAGCTCCAGCCTTCAGCCTCCGCCTGCTGCGTGTGTCACACGGTGGGCCGCCACAAACACCGGACCGAGAGCGGAACACAAACTCGCCGACTGTCATATGATGATGAAATATTAGAATATGCTAATGAGCTCCTCCTCCGTTAAAGCTGCTCGGAGGTGAAGCTGCGAGGCCGAACTGTTTGTGTACTGTGGTGCGAAGTTGGACCAGACTTCAGAAGGACCGTTCTGGGGTGTGAGGTCCCATCAGAACATCCGCACCCTTAGGGTGCACTTTGTTTGGTGCAAGATGAAATTCTTGGGTGCTATATAGAACCCTTTTTAGGAGGTTCTTCATAGAACCATACAAACCAGGCCCTCCGTCCTGATGAAGAGCCATGTAACCATGTGGAGAACCTTTTTAAAGAACACTGCGTTCTTCTAGTCCTTTATTTTTCTGTTCTAGACTGGCCCACTTCAAAGAGAGTCCACTTCAAGTCCAGAATGACACGCTTGTCAACTTCAGTGTGAATGGGTGGGGCTACACAGGTGTAGGCTGAATTGGTGGTGCAAAACTGCTATGAGGTAAATAGATTGGGATTGCCTGGTGTATGCTGAATGGGCGGGGCTAAACAGCTATAGGCTGAATGGGCATGGGTAATGTGCTTTAGGTTGAAGGGGTGTGGCTACACTGCTATAGGCTAAATGGTGGGGCTACACTGCTGCTGGTATATTTTGAATGGGCGGGGCTAAACCACTATGAGCTGAATGGGTGTGGGTAGTATGCTCTACATTGAATGGGTGTGGCTACACTGCTATAGGCTGAACTGGTGGGGCTAAACTGCTACTGGTGTTTGCTGAATAGGCGGGGCTAAACAGCTATAGGCTGAATGGGCGTGGGTAGTATGCTCTAGATTAAATGGGTGTGGCTACACTGCTATAGGCTGAATTGGTGTGGCTACACCTCTATAGGATAATTAGATTAGGATTGCCTGGTGTATGTTGAATGGGCGGGGCTAACCTGCTGTAGGCTGAATGGGCGTGGGTAATGTGCTCTAGGTTGAAGGGGTGTGGCTACACTGCTATAGGCTAAATTGGTGGGGCTAAACTGCTATGGGGTAAATAGGTTGGGATTGCCTAGTGTATGCTGAATGGGCGGGGCTAAACATCTATAGGTTGAATGGGCCTGGCTAACTACTGCAGGTAGAATGGGTAGGCCTAACGGCTGTGGGCTGAATGGGTGGTGATTAAACGCCCTATGCTGAATGGGTGGGGCTAAACTGCTATGAGTTGAATAACTGGGATTAACTGCTCTTGGCTGAATGGGCGGGGCTAAACTGCTAAACTTTGTTTCCATATATGGACTGTATGTACTGTGGAATGAATGGTACGTTCCAAAACTGTAATGTAGTTGATGTATATAATATATATATATATTATAATTTCAAGTGACTATAAACGGTGTATACTGGTGTACCGTCTGGTGATCGGGTCTCGAGTATGCATGATAGCACTGCTAGCTTCGAAGGGGTCTTGCCACCCAAACCTGGAGAGACACTGTAGAGGAAACTCTGCAGAGGAAACACTGAGTCACGTTTATTAACGCACCTCCTGCACACTGACTGTGGTTAATGTGAGTCCAGAGTCGTGTTCTATTCTCAGTTCAGAGTTGAAGTCACTGCCTGTGATGATCCACAGTGTGACCCACATACAGCAGACGCGGATCAGAACTCTGCAGCCTCCTTTTAAACCTCTGGCTCCATGTACCAGAGTTCCAGAAGCTCCTGTCCCCTGAACCGTGGACACTGGGTTCAGCTATGGTCACTCGTACAATGCCCAGGACTGATGAGTACAACCTGACCTAGAAGCTAGTCACAGAACCGGTTGGTTCTAATAGTGTCATCTGAATAGAACCTTCGGCACACGTGATCTTACTACTAAACTTCCAAGATGAGATCATCAGTGTGATCTCCAGAGGGCCACGCTGAAGACACGCAGCTCCTTATCACTAACGCAGTAAAAGCGCCAGTTCCCAGAATGCTTTGGCTCGTGCCTCTAGCCCACCGCACAGAGACCACACAGGAACTCTGCCCCTCCAGTAATGCAGATTTCCCTTTAAAGCTCTCGACTGGAGTGACGCACGCAGACTGAACCGGGCGCTCCGCGGCAGAGCTCTGCTGGGAGTTTCGGTCTCAGAGTGATTTCCACAGGAAACACAAAATACCAGCGAGAAAAAAAAACAGCTCTGCAGAGAGAGAGGAAGAGAGGAAGAGAGAGTGAGAGTGAAAGAGAATGTGGCCAGCAGTCTGGTCAAACTCCTGGAGACCACCACGGACAAGAATACACAGAAGAACATGTAGAGCCAGTTATACACTCGACCTAACGAGACACTGTAGAACAGACTCAGTGTATACCACAGTACCTACATTTAGAGCTTAGAGTTATACACTCACCCTAATGAGAAACTGTAGAACAGACTCAGTCTATACCACAGTACCTACATTTAGAGCTTAGAGTTATACACTCACCCTAATGAGAAACTGTAGAACAGACTCAGTGTATACCACAGTACCTACATTTAGAGCTTAGAGTTATACACTCGACCTAATGAGAAACTGTAGAACAGACTCAGTGTATACCACAATACCTACATTTAGAGCTTAGAGTTATACACTCCACCTAATGAGAAACTGTAGAACAGACTCAGTGTATACCACAGTACCTACATTTAGAGCTTAGAGTTATACACTCGATCTAATGAGAAACTGTAGAACAGACTCAGTGTATACCACAGTACCTACATTTAGAGCTTAGAGTTATACACTCGATCTAATGAGAAACTGTAGAACAGACTCAGTGTATACCACAATACCTACATTTAGAGCTTAGAGTTATACACTCGGCCTGAAAGAAGGTTTAGTGGTTGAACTCACTGGTGGTCACTTCTTTGATCATTTCGGCGGACGTGTGACAGCCGGTCACTATGTGTCTGGTCCACAGAGACAGGTCCTTGCAGGTTTCGGCTCTGAACACGTGCGTCTCAATGCCCAGCCGCGTGCCCGTCCGTGTGGCAAAAGACAGCTCGCCGCCCGGCTGCGGGGATCCTCGATCTGGACCAGAGTGGACCAGCCTGAGGACAAGCAGAAAGGACAGAGGAGCATGTGATGATAGTATGTAGCTCGCTTCTGGGGAGGACAGGGTTTATACACCTCAGAAGAGTGTAGGTGTAGTTTATGTAGTTTGTGCCATTACGGAATCTGTGTTGTTCATGTTGTGTGTGTAGTCCAGCTCGGATCCAGTGCCTACAGCTTCTCTAGGATCCTGGTTGGTGTAGTGTCTGTCATGTGGTCGTTTACATAGTTTCTGTAGATTGGGTAGTTCATGTAGTTTGAGCAGTGCCTGCCGATAGTGCAGTGAGTACTGTAGAGTCAGTAGTTTGGTAATCTGTGTAGTTGTTGGTGTTTGTGTAGCGTCTCTGGTTTGTGTAGCGTCTATAGTTTGTGTAGCGTCTATCGTTTGTGTAGCGTCTCTGGTTTGTGTAGCGTCTCTGGTTTGTGTAGCGTCTCCGGTTTGTGTAGCGTCTCTGGTTCATGTAGCGTCTGGTTTGTGTAGCGTCTCCGGTTTGTGTAGCGTCTCCGGTTTGTGTAGCTTCTTCGGTTTGTGTAGCTTGTCCGGTTTGTGTAGTGTCTCCGGTTTGTGTAGCGTCTCCGGTTTGTGTAGTGTCTCCGGTTTGTGTAGTGTCTCCGGTTCGTGTAGCCTCTCTGGTTTATGGAGTGTCTCTGGTGTGTGTAGCGTCTCTGGTGTGTGTAGCGTCTCTGGTTTGTGTAGCGTCTCTGGTTTGTGTAGTGTCTCTGGTTCGTGTAGTGTCTCTGGTTCGTGTAGCGCCTGTTTTGTGTAGCGTCTCTGGTTTGTGCAGTCTCTAGTTCGTGTAGCGTCTGGTTTGTGTAGCGTCTCTGGTTTGTGTAGCGTCTCCGGTTTGTGTAGCGTCTCCGGTTTGTGTAGCGTCTCTGGTTTGTGCAGCGTCTCTAGTTTGTGCATCGTCTCTAGTTTACACAGTTTGTGTAGTTTCTAATTTTTCTGTAGCTGAAGTGAAATAAAAAGCCTTCCTACACACATATGGTTTTTCATTTTTCCGTTATTGTCTTTCCATATTTAATTACACACCGCCACGGAAAAAACATCTAGTACAGTTTGGCATCCATCAGTCACTGTGGCAGGTGGACAAAGAGAAGTTCGTTTCCAACCCTGGTGTTCAGCTGTGGAGGGAGTTTCTGAGGCCAGGGCTGCGTCAGAACTGGAAAGTTCCAGGTGGTGATGAACCCATTCGCACAGTTCTCCAATTCCTAATTCTCCCTCGAAAAGTGGAAATCTGCTCGTGTGCTCTGACTACCCACAGTCTGACTCATACTCAGATATCGGTGCTCATATCTCTGTGACGTCGCGCTCAGATTGTTGACTTTCTATTCGTGCCTGATATCTCTGAACACGTGGGCAACTCGGGGATAACCGAAAGTGTAAGTCAGTCTGCGCGAGATGTCGGATGAAACCGTGTGAGGCCCGTGTGGGGCCTGCACATTTAAACCGAACGAAGATTTAACCAAGCCACACAAAAAGCCATCTAGGCTCCAGCGTACCGTGTAGAGAGCAGAGGGTAAGTGTGTGTGGGGTTGAGCCAGTTTTCCTTCATGCGTGCCATGCTGTCGTACAGCAGCAGGTCCTTCTCCGTCACCACCAACACCACCGGCTTCCAGCGCTGGCGCTCGCTCTCCGTCTGGAACATAAACCCAAAATGTAGGTTATTTCCTCCCTTCATTCAAACACCCCGTACACCACACAGGCTGACTGCGTTCACCACCATTTACAAGCCCTATGGTTTCATTGTACGCCGAAACAGACACGCAACTTTAGTGCCTACATGAAACTCAGGCGCAATTTACCACATACAGATCTTTATCCATACACAAACAGAGTGTGGCTTAAGTTTCACTTGGGCTGTATAATGTAAAGTGTCCTAAAACTTGTGTGCAACTTACATGCAACAGCCGCAACTTTTAGACAAGTTTCATGTACGGCTGTGATTATGTATGCATGTAGCAGTGATTTCTTTACTAGAGTGTAACATCTGGGGTTAGTAATGTAAAGCCTCCTGCAACTCATCTGCAACTCAGCTGCAACCGTCTCAAAATTGTGAAAGAAGCTTAATTAAAGAGCCAATCAAAATGTTTATAAAGCATCACAATCACGTCAAACTATGTTTAACTAGCCTTTACTCTTACATCAAAGACTTGCACAGTTGGGCCAGATTTGGTGGATGCCTTCCCTGGCACAATTCCCGAGGAGAATTCCCTGTGGACTGGGATTTTAGCCACTGCTGGTAGACCCGTATGACCATACGCTGCTTCCATACACCTGCAGTTTCAGCTACTTCCTTTACACTATGGTCTTTGGCCACGCCCACATGCAGTCCCCACTTTTAGCCAATCATTAACATCTGCTCTGGAGCGTTTACCACACATGGAACGAGACATTCCCTGCACTGTAGCACCTCTTCCCAATCTATGGATCCCGTCACTCACACCCCGCAGGTATTTATAGCTCCATCATCCTCATGCAGCGCCATCTGCAGGAGCCTGAAGGTACTACCACCTTTATTTTTTTTATACATACATTAATATATATATATATATATATATATATATATATATATATATATATATATATATATATATATATACAATAAAATGTTTCAAAGTTTCAAATATTGCAGTGTAAATAATTTGTCACAAATAGTGATGCATGCAATGTTAGTTGTTTTTTTTGTGCAACTGTGAAGTTTCATTGCGATTATGTTGCATGCAACTTGCAACACCATGCAACTTGTGAAGGCTAGCCTTTCAAATTGGCCACAAAGTTGTCAGTATTATTGACTAAAACCCACAATAATAACTTACACCTTGTAACACATAAGTCAATCGATGTGATCAGTCACATGATCGTTACACAACAGGTTCGAAAAAAGAGCAGTCAATCAGATTCTATATAAAGCCCAAGTATCTACGCTAGAAGTAGCCGTTAAACGCAGTTTGGGTCATAGCTGGATTTTGTGCTTTGTGAATTTTTAATCCAGCCGGAATTTCGGAGCGTGTGATTAGTTCATTCATCTGAGAGATTCCGTGATGGTGCTGATTGAAGCAGTGATGCTACTGAGGTCACGACCCCGGAGCCTCATTTAAAGCAATCAGCAGTTTCTCATTAATACACCAACAGAGACTTAAGCTTCTCTGTGAAGTGAAGCTACACAGATTTTCTAATAATAATAATAATCATCATCATAATAACACACAGTGGAACTGCAAAGCATTATCCAGCACCTACAGTAAACCAACTTAATATTGATATCTCTGACGCTGTTTAATATGGGCAACATTAAACAGATTAGAACTGGTTTAGTTAAACCATGCTTTACTAATTTAATTTCATAAACAATACACATATAAACAGTCCACTTATAAATAACCATTAAAAAGGCCAATAATATAAACGGTCAGCTCTAAACTATGTGCTCAACAGCATTCCCAAATTCAAAAACATTCCCAAATAGGTTTTTAAAAAAATAATATTTATAATATTATTATATAATGTTGTTTATAATATTTATAATGATTGATATTATTAGTCATTCATCAGTGGGATTTTCATGGCAATATCAGCTGATTTTATCAGCCAAGCGATACATCAGTCAGACCCTATGCTTGACCCTATAGACCTGCTGTGGCCATCGAGGGGTGGGTGACATTATTGCTAAAGCCCCAACGATTCAGATCAGGTTGTGAGTTCAAGGCGCAGTGATGTCACAGCTATCTGTAACCAGAGTGAGCTTGGGAAGTTGCATTAGTACACTATCGCTGCTGTTACAGTGGCTGCTGCAGAAGTAGCAGTCACCCCCGACAGCTGACTGTGGTAACACACATGACTCACTTAATCAAAATGAAGATTAACCTCAACTCTGTTTGATCTGTAAAGGAAATTAGTGCTGCATCTCTATAAACTCTAGAAGGAGCTCTACAGAAAATTCTCAAGCCTGTCCACAAACCAACCCTTAGTCACGCAGAGCAGTCTGAGAATAAAACAGAGATTTAATGCTGCTCCTACGGAGGTGATGGATAGTGTCCAGGCAGCTTGGAATGACCCGGTTTAACCTGGCCCACTCTAATTCTCCACAAATCACCAAGTACCTCCACAGAGTGCAGTTCAGCAGAGCGGCTAAACAGATCGGCTACGCAGAGCATGTAAACAGAGCCTCTAAACAGAGCAGGTACACAGAGCAACTAAACACAGCCGCTACATAGTGCATCTAATTAGAGCCGCTACACAGAGCATCTAAACAGAGCCGCTACGCAGAGCATCTAAATACAGCAGCTGCACAGAGAATCTAAACAGAGCATCTAAACAGAGCATCTAAACAGAGCGGCTGCACAGAGAATCTAAAGAGAGCATCTAAACAGAGCAGCTGCACAGAGCATCTAAACAGAGCTGCTACGCAGAGCATCTAAACAGAGCAGCTACACAGAGCATCTAAATACAGCAGCTGCACAGAGAATCTAAACAGAGCAGCTACACAGAGCATCTAAATACAGCAGCTACACAGAGCATCTAAACAGAGCAGCTACACAGAGCATCTAAATACAGCAGCTGCACAGAGAATCTAAACAGAGCAGCTACACAGAGCATCTAAATACAGCAGCTGCACAGAGAATCTAAACAGAGCAGCTACACAGAGCATCTAAATACAGCAGCTACACAGAGCATCTAAACAGAGCAGCTACACAGAGCATCTAAATACAGCAGCTGCACAGAGAATCTAAACAGAGCAGCTACACAGAGCATCTAAATACAGCAGCTGCACAGAGAATCTAAACAGAGCAGCTACACAGAGCATCTAAATACAGCAGCTGCACAGAGAATCTAAACAGAGCAGCTACACAGAGCATCTAAATACAGCAGCTGCACAGAGAATCTAAACAGAGCAGCTACACAGAGCATCTAAATACAGCAGCTGCACAGAGAATCTAAACAGAGCAGCTACACAGAGCATCTAAATACAGCAGCTGCACAGAGAATCTAAAAAGAGCAGCTACACAGAGCATCTAAATACAGCAGCTGCACAGAGAATCTAAACAGAGCAGCTACACAGAGCATCTAAATACAGCAGCTGCACAGAGAATCTAAACAGAGCATCTGCACAGAGCATCTAAACAGAGCAGCTACACAGAGCATCTAAATACAGCAGCTGCACAGAGAATCTAAACAGAGCATCTGCACAGAGCATCTAAACAGAGCAGCTACACAGAGCATCTAAACAGAGCATCTAAACAGAGCATCTGCACAGAGCATCTAAACAGAGCATCTGCACAGAGCATCTAAACAGAGCATCTGCACAGAGCATCTAAACAGAGCCGCTGCACAGAGCCACTGCACAGAGCATCTAAACAGAGCATCTGCACAGAGCATCTAAACAGAGCATCTGCACAGAGCATCTAAACAGAGCATCTGCACAGAGCATCTAAACAGAGCCGCTGCACAGAGCATCTAAACAGAGCAGCAGCACAGAGCATCTAAACAGAGCCGCTACACAGAGCCGCTACACAGAGCCGCTACACAGAGCCGCTGCACAGAGCATCTAAACAGAGCCGCTACACAGAGCCGCTGCACAGAGCAGCTACACAGAGCAGCTACACAGAGCATCTAAACAGAGTGGCTACACAGAGCATCTAAACAGAGTGGCTACACAGAGCATCTACACAGAGCAGCTGCACAGAGCATCTACACAGAGTGGCTACACAGAGCATCTAAACAGAGTGGCTACACAGAGCATCTAAACAGAGTGGCTACACAGAGCATCTACACAGAGCAGCTGCACAGAGCATCTGAACAGAGCAGCTGCACAGAGCATCTGAACAGAGCAGCTACACAGAGCATCTACACAAAGCAGCTGCACAGAGAATCTGAACAGAGCAGCTACACAGAGCATCTGAACAGAGCAGCTACACAGAGCATCTACACAGAGCAGCTACACAGAGCATCTGAACAGAGCAGCTACACAGAGCATCTAAACAGAGCAGCTACACAGAGCATCTGAACAGAGCAGCTACACAGAGCATCTACACAGAGCAGCTACACAGAGCATCTGAACAGAGCAGCTGCACAGAGCATCTGAACAGAGCAGCTACACAGAGCATCTACACAGAGCAGCTACACAGAGCATCTGAACAGAGCAGCTGCACAGAGCATCTGAACAGAGCAGCTGCACAGAGCATCTAAACAGATCAGCTGCACAGAGCATCTGCACAGAGCAGCTACACAGAGCATCTAAACAGAGCAGCTACACAGAGCATCTGCACAGAGCAGCTACACAGAGCATCTAAACAGAGCAGCTGCACAGAGCATCTAAACAGAGCAGCTGCACAGAGCATCTAAACAGAGCAGCTACACAGAGCATCTAAACAGAGCATCTAAACAGAGCAGCTGCACAGAGCATCTAAACAGAGCAGCTTCACAGAGCATCTACACAGATGTATGCGAATCTTACTGGAGCGTGGCATCATGTGGTGTTTTTCAAGACCTCCTACCGGCTGGAGTCTGGTTAACTGGTTGGATTAGTAGCATGGGGGCGGGGTTATTGTCTCCCCTAGGACAGAAAGAGCTGAACAGCATTCGTCCTTCATGACTTGGAAACAGCATGTTGCGTTTACTTTGGTTTTTGTCTAATGTCAAAAGCAGTTTGATGATCTGGAACTTTAAAGCTTGACCAGTATGCAAAACCGTGATGTACAGGAGCGGTCCTGGGAGCGAGCGGTTGCGTAAGAGAACTTGGACTCTGTGTCCAGGCCCTCGACTCACTGGAGGCTCTCCTTCTTTTCTAATTATTCACGGAGAGCCGGCAGGTCGGTAACAGGAGCCGGAGAGAGCGAGAGAGAGAGAGAGAGAGAAAGAGAGAGCGCTCATTAAAGAACAGAGAGTAAAAAGAAGAGGCCGTTAGTCAGTCTGCCCACAGCACTGTGACGGCCCCGCTCTCTATTACTGCCTCTGCCAGGCCGCGGCTAATGAGCGAGCGCCGAGACAAAGAGGCCTGATGCAGAGGCAAACAAGCAGTCAGGCTGAAGCAAACGTCCTCCACCATCAATCGCTAACACTGTTAGCCCGCGCTGACCAACACGAGCACCGCGGCTCCTGGGAACCTGACCGTCTGAAGTTTCCAAACTGTAACAATCACTTTCAGCTCATACGGTCCACTGCACATATTTACCAGCATCAACTTGACTACAGCACTTTAGCCCCACCCATTCAGTCTATAGAAGTTTAACCCCACCCATTCAGCCTATAGAGGGTTTAGCCATAACCACACAGCCTACAGCATTTTAGCCCCAACCAAGCAGTTTACAATAGTTTAGCTCCACCCATTTAGCCTACAACAGTTTAGCCCCACCCATTCGGCCTACAGAAGTTTAGCCCCACCCATTCAGCCTATAGAAGTTTAACCCCACCCATTCAGCCTATAGAAGTTTAACCCCACCCATTCAGCCTATAGAGGGTTTAGCCATACCCATTCAGCCAACAGAAGTTTAGCCACACCCATTCAGCCTACAGATGTTTAACCCCACCCATTCAGCCTATAGATGGTTTTAGCCATAACCATTCAGCCTACAGTATTTTAGCCCCAACCAAGCAGTCTACAATAGTTTAGCTCCACCCATTTAGCATACAACAGTTTAGCCCCACCCATTTAGCCCACAGAAGTTTAGGCCCACCCATTCAGCCTACAGAAGTTCAGCCCACCTATTCAGCCAATAGAAGTTTAACCCCAGCCATTCAGCCTACAGAAGTTTAGGCCCACCCATTCAGCCTACAGAAGTTTAGGCCCACCCATTCAGCCTACAGAAGTTTAACCCCACCTATTCAGCCTACAGAAGTTCAGCCCTACCCATTCAGCCTACAGAAGTTTAACCCCACCTGTTCAGCCTATAGAGGGTTTAGTGATACCCATTCAGCCTACAGAAGTTTAACCCCACCTGTTCAGCCTATAGAGGGTTTAGCCATACCCATTCGGCCTACAGAAGTTTAGCCCCACCTGTTCAGCCTATAGAAATTTAACCCCACCCATTTAGCCTACAACAGTTTAGCCCCACCCATTCAGCCTACAGAAGTTTAGCCCCACCCATTCAGCCTACAGGAGTTTAGCCCCACCCATTCAGCCTACAGAAGTTTAGCCCCACCCATTCAGCCTACAGAAGTTTAGCCCTACCTATTCAGCCTATAGCATTTTAGCCCCAACCATGCAGTCTACAATAGTTTAGCCCCACCCACTCAGCCTACAGAACTTTAGCCTCACCCATTCAGTCTACAGTGGTTTAGCTCCACCCATTCAGTCTACAGTAGTTTTGCCCCACCCATTCAGTCTACAGTAGTCTAGCCCCACCCATTCAGAATACAGCAATTTTGCTCCACCCATTCAGTTTTCAGGTTTCCTATAACGTATGACTCTCAGGGTGTAATCAGGGTGTAGGTGGTCAGTAAGTTGTTGTAGGCTCTGACCTTCTCCGCCAGCCAGCCGAGGTGGCGTATCTCTCGACTCCCGCCAATGCCGTTCCGGGCCATGTGTTCCCGGACCTCGGAGAGGACTTTCTCTAGGAGGCAGGAGGTGACTGACTGCATCGGGCTGAACCAAGACTGAGCCGAGGCCGAGTCCGGACAGCGCAACACCACTGTGTGCTTGGCGTCTGGAGAGTGGAGCTCCACCTGTCTGCAGAAACAAACAGAGAAACATCAAACACACTGGACACCTCAAACCTGGATCTGCTCTCCACCACAGTGCCACCCGGACCCTCAGTCCGCTGTATCCTTAAACTTTCTTCAGAAGGCTTTAAACTTCATTCTGGATATTCAGTTTATTAGAACTTTATTCTGGATATTCAGTTTATTAGAACTTTATTCTGGATATTCAGTTTATTAGAACTTTATTCTGGATATTCAGTTTATTTGAACTTTATTCTGGATGGTAATTTTATTTGAACTACAATTCCAGATCAATCTCATTAGAACTTAATTCTGGATATTGGTTTTATTTTATTTTATTGATGTTAACTTCATTGGAATTTTATTCCAGCTGTTAATATAATTCACATTGGTTATATCGTGGTTTAAGTCCATTCCTGAACATCTGGGTGGAGAAGCACCAGTAGCTGTTCCAAACCTCACGAGGTGTTTAAGGAACGTCAACCACACTTTAATGCGCGACAGAATTGAGCAGAGGTTCGTTCAGTCGTTCAGCATTCATCACGGGTCGTAACTCAACGCGGTTCTCACTGTGCTTCCAGTGATTAATACCTCCCCATACATCATCCCCCCGTACACCCTGGACCCAGCACTCCTCACAAGCATCTCCAGGTGCTCCTGCTGCTAAATATAGCCCCATTTTATTAAGACGGAGAGTTTGGAGGGGATGTGTGGGGGTGGGTGATGAGGCCAGATGGAACTGAATGGAGTGTTTGCACTCGTCTGGAAGAGAGAGGTTCTTGGCCAAGGTCCAAGCAGTTCTCCCTCATTCAGCAGAGACATGGGAACCTTCAGAGCAGTCAGGGACGCCTGGGCCAGATTTAGAAAGTTCAGCAATGGAGGAAAATCTCTCTCACTGCCTTTTGTGGTCACAGGAGACGCCGAGTCTGGTGAAAACCTCATTCACGGAGTGGAGGCTGATTGTGGAAAGTCTGGCTCCTTCTGAAGCTGAAGTTTAATCGCTGTTCATTTTAGGAAGTAAATGATTACCGGATAAACAGGCCAGCAAACTGATGCACCAATGCAATCAGCATAGCTTATTTTTAAATAGTTAGCATTACTGCCACTGAGCGCTGACCAGTTAGCATTACTGCCACTGAGCGCTGACCAGTTAGCATTACTGCCACTGAGCGCTGACCAGTTAGCATTACTGCCACTGAGCGCTGACCGGTTAGCATTACTGCTACTGAGCACTGACCGGTTAGCATTACTGCTACTGAGCGCTGACCGGTTAGCATTACTGCTACTGAGCGCTGACCGGTTAGCATTACTGCTACTGAGCAGTGACTAGTTAGCATTACTGCTACTGAGCAGTGACCGGTTAGCATTACTGCTACTGAGCGCTGACCGGTTAGCATTACTGCTGCTGAGCGCTGACCGGTTAGCATTACTGCCACTGAGCGCTGACCGGTTAGCATTACTGCTGCTGAGCGCTGACTGGTTGGCATTACTGCCACTGAGCGCTGATTGGTTAGCATTACTGCCACTGAGCAGTGACCGGTTAGCATTACTGCCACTGAGCGCTGATCGGTTAGCATTACTGCTACTGAGCGCTGACTGGTTAGCATTACTGCTACTGAGCGCTGACTGCTCAGCATTACTGCTACTGAGCGCTGACTGGTCAGCATTACTGCTACTAAGCACTGAACAGTTAGCATTACTGCTACTGAGCGCTGATCAGTTGTCATTACTGCTACTGAACGCAGACTGGTTGGCATTACTGCTACTGAGCGCTGACTGGTTAGCGTTACTGCTATCGAGCACTGATCGGTTGGCATTACTGCTATTGAGCGCTGATCAGTTAGCATTACTGCTACTGAGCGCTGACCGGTTAGCATTACTGCTACTGAGTGCTGATTGGTTGGCAATACTGCTACTGAGTGCTGACCGGTTAGCATTACTGCTACTGAGCGCTGACTGGTTAGCATTACTGCTACTGAGTGCTGATTGGTTGGCAATACTGCTACTGAGCGCTGATTGGTTGGCATTACTGCTACTGAGCGGTGACTAGTTAGCATTACTGCTACTGAGCGCTGACTGGTTAGTGTTACTGCTATCGAGCACTGATTGGTTAGCGTTACTGCTATCGAGCACTGATTGGTTGGCATTACTGCTACTGAGCGCTGACTGGTTGGCATTACTGCCACTGAGAGTTGACTGGTTTACCATACTGCTGCTGAGTACTGATTGGGAATACTGAAGGAGAGGAAACCCACACCACCAGGAGCTAATGAATGCATTCATGTGCATATACAGTTTATGAAGGTCTCGGTTGAACAGCTCAGCAGGGCGCTAACAGGCTCCCTCAGTTAAATATAGCATTACTGAATTCACTGTGAACAGCAATATGACAAATGACCAGGATGTGCTGTATAAGGATCAGGCTCTGCTGAGTATAAACCTGGAAACCCATCAGAACATTGAATTTCTCATCAACCTACAAAGCCATACTGAGTGAACGCAGTGTGTTAGCGAGGCACAGCCCGTGTGAAGTCGGAGGAAGTTCTGCAGTAATCTCTCTTTATAGACTCTAACATCACTCAGAGCGACCCTGGGTGGAGCTATTCTTAGTTGGGATCCAAACACAAGTGTCGTCCAAACCAAACATGGGCCACAGATACACGCAGGATGAAGAGGTCTGCAATAAATCCATCAGAGAAGAGTTTCCCCTCTAACGTCCCGTCCAGCTCTCCGGGCACTAAACAGCTGGACCTACACCCCCATTAGCTGCAGGTCCCACAGAGTTTGCTCCATCTGTAGAGCACCACCTCCGGAGGACTAACAGGCAGGCTTGTGTCATGGAAAGAAGATCCAATCTCGCTCGCTTATCTCACGTAAGCTGGATAGTCTCTCTCCTCTCGGGTCCCCAGGACACTGCGTCCTCGTTTTCCAAAGAGATTTTCAGGTTTTGATTTATCGGACCACCGAACAGTTTTCCAGTGTGCCTCGGAGCTTTCTAAACAAGCTTTGGCCCAGAGAAGTCAGCGGCGCTTCCGGATCCTGTTAACCTATGGCTTCTTTGTATGATGCAGCTTTAACAGACAGTGATTCCTGGAAGTTTTCCTGAGCAGATATCCGGGACAGAATCAGGCCTGTGTTTAATGCAGTGCTGCCTGAGGGTCCAAAGATCATGACCATCCAGTATTGGTGGTGGGCCTTGTCTCTTGCGCACAGGGATTTCTCCACAGTCTCTGAATCTCTGGATGATGTTATGTACTGTAGATGCTTGGACTTCCAAAGTCTTTCCAGCTTCACGTTGAAGAACATTTTTCGGGAATTGTTCCAAAATTTTTAGGTGACTCTGTAAAATGCTCTTTTTATACCCAGTCATGTGACTTCGTTGCCCATACCACCTCCAGCTGTACCACTTACTTTCCCAGCCTGTTGTTTCCCCCATCTCAGCTTGTTTAGATGCGTTGCTGCCATCAAGTTCTAAATGACTCAATGATTTTTATGAAATGGTAAAATATGCCAATATTGCCAATGGTGCTGAACTAACATGACGACTTACAGAGAGCTCGCTGAACGTCCACAATCGTGGCGGTTGGGTCAGTCTGGTCCAGCGATAAGGTCCGTCCTTGCACAGCACCAAATGATTCACTCTGGGTGCCATTTTTGTGGAACTATTCTTTTAATGATGCTGAAGAACAAATTCTTCAGACCAATTAAAGACATGGGGGCTGAGGTCCCCACCTTTCCTCTCTGGACTTCTAGTCCCTACCAGTATTTGGTTCCAGTTCTCAGTATTGGGGTGGTAAACACAGACCAGAATCTCACAACCACCGTGTCTACTTTCCCCAGGTTATATGATGCATCTTTGTTCATACATTTCTGAGGAGAAATGAAGATAGTAGAGGATATTGTTGGTGCCTCTGGGGAGTTAAGTCACTTAATAGTTAGCTAGGTTAGCCAGCATGCTAGCCAGCCAATGAATGCAAGCAGTGAGCTTTCCATCCAAGCTCCAATACGTGCTTTCAAAACTAGCTGGCTTTCCTGGACCTTGTAGACACCCACACGTGACAACGTGAGCAGTCTTGAACAAACCCACAAAGAGAAGCTTGGGGCAACATAAGTGACTCGTGGCCCACTCGATAGCTAGCTGGGTTACCTAGCATGCTAACCGGCCAATAAAATTAGCTTTCCATACAAATTCCACATAAATATGTGCTTTCAAAACTAGCCAGCTTTCCTGGAGTTTGTTTCTTGGAGTCTCTGGTGAGAGTAGCTAGGTTAGCCAGCATGCTAACTGGCTAATACAGCTAGCCATGGATGCAAGCAGTTAGCTTTCCATACAAATTCCACATAAATATGCGCTTTCAAATCTAGCTTTCCTGGGGTTCATTTTTCCTGGTGTCTCTGGTGAGTTAGCTAGGTTAGCCAGCATGCTAACCAGCCAATACAGCTAGCTATAGATGCAAGCAGTTGGCTTTTTCCATACAAATTCCACATAAATATGTGGTTTTAAAACTAGCTAGCTTTCCTGGGGTTTGTTTCTTGGAGTCTCTGGTGAGTTAGCTAGGTTAACCAACAGGCTAACTGGCCAATGCAGCTAGCCATGTATGCAAGCAGTTAGTATCCCATTCAAATAATTTCTGCTTTCAAAACTAGCTGGAGTTTGTTTCTTGGAGTCTCTGGTGAGGGTAGTTAGGTTAGCCAGCATGCTAACTGGCTAATACAGCTTGCCATGGATGCAAGTAGTTAGCTTTCCATACAAATTCCATACAAATACGTGCTTTCAAATCCAGCTTTCCTGTGGTTTGTTTCCTGGAGTCTCTGGTGAGTTAGCTAGGTTAGCCAGCATGCTAACCAGCCAATACAGCTAGCTATAGATGCAAGCAGTTAGCTTTCCATACAATTTCCACATAAATATGCGGTTTCAAATCTAGCTTTCCTGGGGTTCATTTTTCCTGGTGTCTCTGGTGAGTTAGCTAGGTTAGTCAGCATGCTAACCAGCCAATACAGCTAGCCATGGAGGCAAGCAGTTAGTATCCCATTCAAATAATTTCTGCTTTCAAAACTAGCTGGAGTTTGTTTCTTTGGGTCTCTGGTGAGGGTAGCTAGGTTAGTCAGCATGCTAACTGGCTAATACAGGTTGAGCGCCTCTGTAACCGCCTGCTAGCGTGAGGGTAGGGCTAGCTTAGTGTTGTTTTAATGCAAATATGGTGAGATATGACAAATTTGGCCCCACAACACCTCCGAATCAGTCAGCCCTGATGCAGATTTGAATTCCTCGGAAGGTGAATTAATGGCAATGTGAAGCAAGCATCTGTTAACACCCTCACCACCATCTAACAAATAACATTGTGCGGATAGACAGCCAGTCTTTGATCATTACAGCAGAGCGCTGAGAAAAAAACACAACACACGCGCGTGCTAAAAAAGCTCAGTTTAAAGATGTTTTGAACCCAGTCATCTGCGGAGCATCAACTTCCTCCCAGACTTCCTGTGCACATTCTGGTTAATCTCACTAACCACAATGCTCATTTTTCTAACTACCTCATAAAGAAGTGAAACACAGCAGCGGCGGTTTGAGGAGGCGGGTTCATCATCATCGTCCGATTCGAAGGAAACCGGTCACTCTCGGAACAAAACGCTCAGAGAACAATGAGTAAACGTTTAGACTTAAAGCAGCCATATAATAAACTTCTCTGGGCTACTGGAATAGAAATGCTTCACGCTTTAAAGGAGCAGTATGCAAAATTTCGGGGGGCTCTTTCATCAGAAATAAAACAGGACATACAAAGCTATGTTTGCATTAATGTAAAATCACCTGTAACTACAAATCATTGTGTCTCTATTAGCTCATTGTACCACTCATTGTAGACTATAGAGAGAGACTTTCACGTTTCACGTTCTCACATTGAAGAGGCAACCAAAATTCGTGGAATGCAGATGAATTAGCAGCGCCTTGCTCTAGTGTTCCTGCTCCACCTTAAACGGTGCAGGAGTTACGCTCTGGTGGTGATCTTCAGCTTTCATTCTCCAGCCTCTTGCTCACATTTTCCCATTCCACCTTAAATGGTGCAACAGCTATTAGAACTTTGGATGCACCAAAGAGTACCAGCAGCAGCATTTAAGGTGGTACTTTAAAACACGAACAAGAAGCTGCTGAATTCAAACTTTTGCTGGAAGTGGGGCTGTCTCGGCTCTACGTCCAGGTCCACGCAGCCCGCTCTCATTAGCGCTGCAAAGTCTCAAACGCGCAGCAAACACTGAAAACACATGCAGTTTCCAAACCACATGCACAAAGCCTCAAAACACAAGTGTTTCCGGGGGACACTGAAAGTGGACGGACCCATTCGAGAGTGGGCTGTGTGGACCTGGACGTAGAGCCGAGACAGCCCCACTTCCAGTAAAAGTTTATCTGTTAATGAATGTTCAGGCGGGTTATTGGCCGGGTTCTCGTGTTTACATTTCGTTCCACCTTAAACAGTGCACACCGAGTGGCTGAAATGAAGGTTTTACTGTTTATTAATAGATATTGTTTCTGTTTATCGCCCAGTTTCTTACGCAGCCCGCCCTCGAACGGGTGCGTCCACTTTCAGTGTCCCCCGCAAACACTTCCGTTGTGTCTCGAGGCTTTCCGCATGTGTTTTCAGTGTTTGCTGCGCGTTTGAGACTTTGCAGCGCGTTCGGTTAATGGTTTGCAGGCGGCCTCATTTTGATGTTCGTGTTTTAGATCTTGCAGCGCGTTTGGCTAATGTCGTGCAAGTCGTGTCATTTTGATGCTTGTGTTTTGAGACTTTGCAGCGCATTTTTAACTTGCAGTGCGTTGGGCTTTCTCGACCACCGTAGTTTTGCCTACTACATTAGCATCAAGCTAACGGTGGCGAATGCTGGCATCTATTAGCTAATAGCTATGACATATGCTTCAGGAGTCGAGCGGGGTGTCCGCATACTTTTGGCCATGTAGTGCACACTGCATAGATCTCTATGCAGGAATTCTACTAGGAACACTGTACCGATGTTGGGCCTTCCTGTACTCTCGAACACAGCCTCAACTCTTCATGGCATGGATTCCAGAAGTTATTAGAGGCATTCCTATGAAATTCCGGTTCATATTGACATGATTGCATAACCCAATTCCAGCAGACTTTCAGAAGCACTGATGTTCTACCACATCCCATAGGTGGTCTTTTGGATTCAGGTCCGGCGTCTGGGAAGACCACAGAAGAACACTGAACGGATTGTCTCATCACGTTGGTAGTAGTCATTGGAAGTTCAAACTCATACTCAAACAGGCTGTGGTCATTCAAGTGATGATTGATCAGTACCAATATCACCAGGCTGAACTGCTCACACAAGGCAGGTTGAGTCCATGGATGGGTCAACATCACTTCTGAACCTCCCATTCATCTGCCTCAAGGTCCTTCAGACCAGGCTCCCCAGTTATGGTGAGAGCATTGGAGAGCCTAGGCCCCAGCTTTCTGATCTTGGCTAACCAAACATAGTGGAACCCAACACAGTCTTCTGCTGATGTAACCCATTCACCTGTAGGTCTGATGATGCTTTTCTGCCCACCACAATCGTCCTGTGTGGTTGCTTTGAACCAGGATGGCCATTCTCCGCTGACCTCTCTCTTTGACATACACAGCACTGATCCCGAGCGACTCACAGTGTCCACTGTAATACAGGTAGGCTAATGTAGTGTTAGGAGTCGTGCCCAAGGACTTATTGGTGTAGCACAGCGTAGTCACCCAGACCGGGGATGGAACCCCAGTCCCCCACATGGGGTGGTAGCTCACGGGTAGTTGTTATCCAACTGGCACCAACAATCATCAATCACTATTAGCAGCTTGGATATCCTCACACAGTGCCTTCAGATTTTGCGATGGGGTGAAGACGGAGTGACACCAGGCCTTCTGGACAACAAGCCGGTCATCTTGACCATGATGCCTCCACACACAGATTCATTGGTCATCTCCAGCAAGACATAAGCGTGACACGTCACTGAAGACGACCCGCTGCCATGACAGTCTGGCACAACACCATTGCAGTCTTTGATGGCGTTGACGTGGTGTTAAGGACAGTCGTCGTAACGGTCTGCATGCAGTCCTGCATTGTGCACCCAGCTACCAATGGTGCTGACCGTATGACTCGTGGAGGGCACCACTGCTCGCTGACTGCCCACAATCGCTGTTGTTGGGTCACTTGGTGCATGACGGACACTCCGTTGGTTCTGTGGTTCGTGTAGATCTCCCAGATCCTATATGTCGCTGGTACTTGCCGTATTCTATCCACTGCCGCCACCAGTGTGTGGTGGTTGTATCCACATGGTGCGCAATAAGACCATTCCTGTTCCCGGAACCCCACAGTGCAACCCCTCTCTGACTCGTCCGACTGCCGGAACTGCTTTTGAACTCTTCTCTGAGGCACATACCTCACTCGCCAAGGAAGCTACCAACACAACAGCATGACCTTACGGCCTTCTATGAGGAGCCATGCCCAAACCTTTGACTGCTAGTGTGCCCATTAACACAGTGAGACTGAACACGGCTTGCGGTCATTTGTGTCGGTCTTCATTTCTAACTAACAAGCTATAACATCTGTATTACTCCGTGCGACACACGGTCACTTAACGAGGCCGTGCGGAGGTCAGCCTAAAGGAGGCTTCTCTTTTCTTCCCCATTTGGAAGAACTCTTGAACCGCCGGTAAACTTTGAAGTCGTCGTTAACCTGGACTTTGATCTCCTCGCCAGCTTTGAAGTCGCGAAGGCGGACTCGGCGAAATACCTAATCACGTTTAGAGGTGGACGGAAGATAAGAGCGAGCATACGGGGCTTTAAATCTGGCAGGGATCTGAGGGCAGCAAACATAATGCAGCTTTCTACCTTCTGAGGGCAGCATAATCTAATGCCGAACCATGACCTCAACAATTACACCCCCCCGCCCAACACCACCACCACCACCCTCTCCGCAACTGACCAGGCCCAGAAAGGAGGAAGCCTTTCGTCCCACAGCTTTGAAAATGGAAGCTGCTCTGATTAGATAACAGCTCATTATGGACTTTCCATTCACCGACTTGAGACTCTAAAAGCTGCTACGCCACATTAACCATTAATGAACGTGGATTTGTTTATTATTCATCCCCCAGTCCAAGAGGTCATACAGCAGTCAGTGTGTCCACGCTTGACCTTTATTACAGCCTCCACCCCTTTCAGTTCCTCAAGGAGCCTCCAAAGTTCAGTCTTAGAGGTTGGTTTAGCGTTTTCTGCTCCTTCCCACCATCCAAACAACCCCAAACCTATTCAGTGATGTCGAGATTCTGGACTCTGGGGTGGTCAGTCCATTGCAGAGATGGGCACTCGAGTTAGCGACTCGAGTTTGAGTCGCATTTGAGTTGCATGTAAATAAGACTTCAGACTTGACTTGTAACTCGTCTATCATGACTCCCGACTTGGGTTTTCCAGGTCTTCCAGGTGGTTGTTAGGAATCTTTTCATGGTGACTTTCTCCTTCCATATGCAAGTGAACTCTCTTATATGTAATCACCTCAGAAATATCTCCTTCAGTGCTTCAACGAGGTTTCTGTGCCATGAAACAAACTGCATGTACACATTTTAGCACGAACGTAAAGCCACAACTGGCTGGCTACCCACACTGAATGATGACCGCAGTGATATGGGCATGCACAGTGATGCACTATATCAGATAATCCGCTGTCAGAACGACCATGTGGGTCATACTGCCCCCTACACTTCCTATAGTGTATTACAGTCTGTCAGAATGACCGTGTAGGTCGTATCGCCCCCTACACTTCCTATAGTGTATTACAGTCTGTCAGAATGACCGTGTGGGTCGTATCGCCCCCTACACTTCCTGTAATGTATTACAGTCTGTCAGAATGACCGTGTGGGTCGTATCGCCCCCTACACTTCCTGTAGTGTATTACAGTCTGTCAGAATGACCATGTGGGTCATATTGCCCCCTACACTTCCTGTAGTGTATTACAGTCTGTCAGAATGACCGTGTTGGTCATATCGCCCTCTACACTTCCTGTAGTGTATTACAGTCTGTCAGAATGACCGTGTGGGTCGTATCACCCCCTACACTTCCTGTAGTGTATTACAGTCTGTCAGAATGACCGTGTGGGTCATATTGCCCCCTACACTTCCTGTAGTGTATTACAGTCTGTCAGAATGACCGTGTTGGTCATATCGCCCCCCTACACTTCCTGTAGTGTATTACAGTCTGTCAGAATTATCGTGTGGGTCATATCGCCCCCTATGCTTCCTGTAGTGTATTACAGTCTGTCAGAACGACCATGTGGGTCATATCGCCCCCTACTACAAAGCCCTTTACCTGTTTTCTGGGTCTGGTGTGGTCATAGCCCGGGTGACGTAGCACATTCTGAGGGGGATGTATCTGCGGTCTCCATGCAGAGACAGCGAAGGGGGCATGGGAGTGTCTGAGTGGGGGCTGCCAAGGCGCGGGGATTCGGGTGGTGGCGTTTCCCATCCAATCTCCGACACCGGAGAGCCCTTCTTCACATACGGAGTGGCTTCTCTCATGTACTTCACTGTGAGAACACAAGAAGGAAAGCTGTGGTTAGCATCATCTCACTACAGTCGAGAGCGAAAGGAGGAAATCACTGAGCGCACTGAAGCACTGTTACAGGTACCGAGGAAAACAAAGCCTAGCACAATCACACTTAACATGTGAAATGACATCTCTCTCTCTCACAGAGCGGCATCCGGTATCCGGTATGGGCCAGCTGGGGTGAAACATCCTGTGAAGTATGTGATGGTAGGTGCCCGTGTCCAGCAGGGTTTGATCATTTGCCTACCCGAACACATCTGATCCAACTCGGCTACGCTGCCAGGCGTGGTTGGGGAGTCAAAGGCTGGAAAGTGACTTTGCCAGAAGTTTGCCAGGCTCTCCAGAACCTGCAGTTAATCACCTCTGAGCTAACAGGGCCTGTAAATAGTGCAGCTCTACGGTTACTGCCCAGCCGTCATAATCCAGATAACAGGCAAGGTAATATAACATGGGCTGGTTGATAAGACATCCGCCTGAAGTACAACTACACCACTGACATATGCAGTTGTGGATTAAACACGCTCCTGCGTTGACGCAACTCCCATTTCCATGAGACACCTGTTACTATAGTGACGCTACAGTCATTTCCAACTATACTATATATACCCGTCCAAATGAGTATATCCGCCTCTGATGAGGCTACACCCGTTTCCATAGTTATGTTACATCCGTGTTATGACTGTACACCCATTTCCATAGTGACTCAATGCCTGTTTCCATAACAACCATATATCCGTTTCTACAGTGACCCTCCACCCAGTAACCATACACCCGTTTTCAATGTGACTCTACATCTGTGACTTTACTCTATGTCCGTTTTTATAATGACACTACACCTGGCTCCATTGTGATGCTTCAATTGTTTTATGATGATACAGCCATTTCCATAGTGACTCAATGCCTGTTTCCATAGTAACAGTTTATCTGTTTATCCACAGTGGCTCTACACCTGTTTCCAAAGACACCTGTTTCCATAGTGACTCAATGCCTGTTTCCATAATAACCATACACCCGTTTCTACAGTGACCCTCCACCCATATCCATAGTAACCATACACCTGTTTTCATTGTGACTCTACATCTGTGACTTTACTCTATGTCCGTTTTTATATTGACGCTACACCTGGTTCCTAGATAAAGCTATTTTCATAGTGACTCAATGCCTGTTTCCATAGTAACAGTTTATCCGTTTATCCACAGTGGCTCTACACCTGTTTCCACAGACACCTGTTTCCATAGTGACTCAATGCCTGTCTCCATAATAACCATACTCCTGTTTCTACAGTGACTCTCCACCCGTATCCATAGTAACCATACACCCGTTTCCACAGCGACTTTACACCTGTTTTCATTGTGACTCTACATCTGTGTCCATAGTGACTTTACTCTATGTCCATTTTTATAATGACGCTACACCTGGTTCCATTGTGATGTTATATTCGTTTTATGATATGATACAGCCATTTCCATAGTGACTCAATGCCTGTTTCCATAGTAACAGTTTATCCACAGTGGTTTTACACCTGCTTCCACAGACACCTGTTTCCATAGTGGCTCAATGGCCATTTCCATAGTAACCATACACCCGTTTCCATGGTGACTTGATGCCCATTTTCATAGTTATGATACATTCGTTTCCATAGTGACTATACATCCATTTATATTATGATACCTCACCAGTTACCATAGTGATGGGCTGAATGGTGTATCACCAGGTGTGATACTGGCTATGCTGGGTTGAATTATGTTCTGTTGAGTGCAGTAGTCATTGTACTGGTGAGTCACCGAGTGGTGTTCTATTGAGAGTGATATCTGGTTCATGGTTATCATATATCTGGTTATCATACTTCAATCGCTGGTGACACTAGACCCATTTCCAGTGTGGCACTACATGCCTATTTAATCGTGACACTGAACCAGTTTTTGTGGTTATCCCACATCCTGTTCTATGGTTACACTACACCTGTTTGCATGGCTCAGTACCATTACAGTGTTCTAGCTCTGCATTATCAGATGAAGAAAGAAATGGCCCGACTTCAGATTAGCTCATTTGATTGATGTGGGGTAATAGAGACTCCAGCTTTAGTGTCCCCAGCACTTCTAACAACGTAACCTCACCACAGGTGGTGATAAGCCGAGGATTACCCATTAGTGCCATTTATCCCAGCTAAAGTAGAAACTGAGGGCCAATTACTTCAATTCCATACGACTGCCTGATCCTCGGAGCGGTGCCCTCGTCATGTGAGTCTGCTGTAGACTTTCCAACCGTGTCACTACAGGCGTTTAGCAATGACTTGCCCCTGTAGCTATTAAAACCCATTAGCCTGGGGGAAACGTCTTCACTTCCTCAACAAGGACCTGATCACTGACCGTGGCCCTGGATTGGTCAAATACAGGGGCAACGGTCCACAATCCATATCCATGATTGCACCATACCCTTTTCTATGGGTGAGCTACACCCGTTTCCATGATGATGCCACACATCTCATATTTCTGTGGTGACACTACGAACATTCCCATGGTAATGTACCCATCTCCATGGTTACGCTACATCTGTCTACACGGTTGCACTACACTAGCTAGAATTCTCATAGCTATGCCACAACCACTGTCATGGTGGCCACTGTCAACATTCCACGGTTACACTATATTGATATCCATGGTGAAGCTGTGACCATTTCCATGGTGATGCTACAAACATTCCCATGGTAACACTACATCCACTTCCATGTTTACACTACATTCCTTTTCACAGCTGTGCTACAACTATTGTCATGGTGACACTAAAGCCATTTCCATGGTTACACCACACCCATATCCAAGGTGGTCATACAACTATTGCCTGGGTAACGTTGCATTTTTCATTTTTCATAGCTGGGCTACCGTTGATATCATGATGTTACAGCTGTATCCATGGTTAAATTGCATCCATTGCCATGGCAACGCCGCATCCATTTCCGTGATTACACCACATTAATTTTTCATAGCTGTGCTACAATCATATCTATGATTGTGCTACGACCGCTTATACACTACAAATATTTCTAAGGCTACACCACGACCGTTTCCATGGTAATGCTGCACCTGTTTTCATGGTGACACCACAACCTTTTCAAAGGTTGCGCAGCACCCATTCCAATCATTACGTACCCAAGCTACAGAATTCACAGGGGGACTACAACAGCATTTCACCGGCCTTCTCTTCTCAGAACAACACCGCACTATTTGACCACAGCGTCTATACATAAGGGCATATCGGCTCCTGCTATACAAACTCTGACGCCGCGGTGCATGGCTGCACTCTTATAAGCCTCAGGGTGTAAATGTACAGTAGCCGGACTGCAGATTCAGTGAAAAGCTTGTTGACACAACTTGCTTAAGCAACCACTGAAACTCACTGCTACAAATGGTAAGCTGCTATAGAAAGCTGGGAAATGTCTAACCAGTCATCTACCAGTACAATAATAACCCCAGCCAAGCCCACAAACAGGTCAAACCATTCTCTAGATATCGCAACACGAGTGTCCTATACAGCAAACGTGACCACATACCACAAATTGCTGACATTTCCTGCTCAATAAACAGGCGTCATATGGGTAACTGAAGGCCACCGGACCAAAAGCCCTCAGTAATAAAACAGCTTGGCAGTCAGAAACGCTAGATTAGCAAAATAAAATATGCACAAGCTGCATAATCAGATCTTATGACCAGCAGTGGGTCGAATGTAACTGGCGGTTAACTTGCACTTGAAGCAGTGTTGCTAAACACCCACAATCCCCAAAAAGCAGCACAGCTGGAATTCTGTTCGCGCTGGAAGAGCTTGCTGCACAGCGAGCTCAAGGACGAGCTGCAGGGCAAGCCAAAAGGCTGAGCTTTAGCAGGGTCTAAACCGGTTACATTATCCCCCAGATATCCTGCGCCGCAACTCCACACACAGCACCGAGCTTAGCGCAAACTCTGCACCAAGTCATTCTGAATACTTTCTCAACTACCTCTGGACTCCACTGTAGCCCAACAAACTGCTGTTTAAACCGACTGTAGCCCAACAAACTACTGTCTGGACCGACTGTAGCCCAACAAACTGCTGTTTAAACCGACTGTAGCCCAACAAACTGCTGTTTAAACCGACTGTAGCCCAACAAACTACTGTCTGAACCGACTGTAGCCCAACAAACTACTGTCTGAACCGACTGTAGCCCAACAAACTGCTGTTTGGACCAACCGTAGCCCAACAAACTGTTGTTTAAGCCGACTGTAGCCCAACAAACTTCTGTTTGAACCGACTGTAGCCCAACAAACTGCTGTTTGAACCGACTGTAGCCCAACAAACTGCTGTTTAAACCGACTGTAGCCCAACAAACTTCTGTTTGAACCGACTGTAGCCCAACAAACTACTGTCTGAACCGACTGTAGCCCAACAAACTACTGTCTGAACCGACTGTAGCCCAACAAACTACTGTCTGAACCGACTGTAGCCCAACAAACTTCTGTTTGAACCGACTGTAGCCCAACAAACTACTGTCTGAACCGACTGTAGCCCAACAAACTACTGTCTGAACCGACTGTAGCCCAACAAACTGCTGTTTAAACCGACTGTAGCCCAACAAACTGTTGTTTAAGCCGACTGTAGCCCAACAAACTACCGTCTGAACCAACTGTAGCCCAACAAAATCCTTTCTGAACCTGAGTGTAGTGAATGTCTCTTTCACATTGTGCCTCTTCGATACGACAGTGAGACCTGTTCACTGTAGCAGCCGTTTACTCTGTTCCTATATTCTGATGGACAGAGTCAACAGATCCTCTTCAGAGAAGACTCCTTCAAATGCTTGTCTCCTTAATTTACTAAAGTTATCAGAAACTGGTTATTCTGGTCTCAGGGCTGCTGTGGAACGGTCTAGCTTTAACGAGGGGCGGGACGCGCCACCTTAAACACAAACATGACTCTTCTGTGTGTATTTGCTAACGGGACTCTGGGAACAGTATTACGTTTCGTGTGAAGCAGCCTTGGGGGGGTGAAACTACAGCATTCCTCACCTGGTTACTGACCTAACCATGAGTACTGTGCTATACGTCATCTATATCACCATGATAGAGATACATGGTAGTGAATGGTTCTCCATTAGGTGGAGTGTATAACTCTAAGCTCTAAATGTAGGTACTGTGGTATACACTGAGTCTGTTCTACAGTTTCTCATTAGGTGGAGTGTATAACTCTAAGCTCTAAATGTAGGTACTGTGGTATACACTGAGTCTGTTCTACAGTTTCTCATTAGGTCGAGTGTATAACTCTAAGCTCTAAATGTAGGTACTGTGGTATACACCGAGTCTGTTCTACAGTTTCTCATTAGGTCGAGTGTATAACTCTAAGCTCTAAATGTAGGTACTGTGGTATACACTGAGTCTGTTCTACAGTTTCTCATTAGGTCGAGTGTATAACTCTAAGCTCTAAATGTAGGTACTGTGGTATACACTGAGTCTGTTCTACAGTTTCTCATTAGGGCGAGTGTATAACTCTAAGCTCTAAATGTAGGTACTGTGGTATATACAGAGTCTGTTCTACAGTTTCTCATTAGGGCGAGTGTATAACTCTAAGCTCTAAATGTAGGTACTGTGGTATACACTGAGTCTGTTCTACAGTTTCTCATTAGGTTGAGTGTATAACTCTAAGCTCTAAATGTAGGTATTGTGGTATACACTGAGTCTGTTCTACAGTTTCTCTTTAGGTCGAGTGTATAACTCTAAGCTCTAAATGTAGGTACTGTGGTATACACTGAGTCTGTTCTACAGTTTCTCATTAGGTCGAGTGTATAACGCTAAGCTCTAAATGTAGGTACTGTGGTATACACTGAGTCTGCTCTACAGTTTCTCATTAGGTCGAGGGTATAACTCTAAGCTCTAAATGTAGGTACTGTGGTATACACTGAGTCTGTTCTACAGTTTCTCATTAGGTCGAGTGTATAACGCTAAGCTCTAAATGTAGGTACTGTGGTATACACTGAGTCTGTTCTACAGTTTCTCATTAGGGCGAGTGTATAACTCTAAGCTCTAAATGTAGGTACTGTGGTATACACTGAGTCTGTTCTACAGTTTCTCATTAGGTCGAGTGTATAACTCTAAGCTCTAAATGTAGGTATTGTGGTATACACTGAGTCTGTTCTACAGTTTCTCATTAGGTCGAGTGTATAACTCTAAGCTCTAAATGTAGGTACTGTGGTATACACTGAGTCTTCTACAGTTTCTCATTAGGTCGAGTGTATAACTCTAAGCTCTAAATGTAGGTACTGTGGTATACACTGAGTCTGTTCTACAGTTTCTCATTAGGTGGAGTGTATAACTCTAAGCTCTAAATGTAGGTACTGTGGTATACACTGGGTCTGTTCTACAGTTTCTCATTAGGTCGAGTGTATAACTCTAAGCTCTAAATGTAGGTACTGTGGTATACACTGTCTTTCTGTAGCTGTGAATCACATCTGAATCACTGTTTTGACTGGCTATTATTATCAGCAGTACGTCACTGTTAGCTGTATTATTAGTGAACTCGGGCCAGGAGCTCCAGTGTGTTTCATCATCCGTGTTTCATTGTTCTGGGCTCTGTGGAATGTTTTCACTCCACGCTGGAATTGAGTGTTTACTCAAACAGCAGCGTTTGGTGCCTGCGGCGTATCTACAGGTCCAGATGCCCCAATCCAGTTTCTCAGAGAGGATCCCGGCACCATGGCACTATTAATTAAATCTGCCACAATGGGAAGCATCGTAGCGTTCCGTGTGCCGGAACTTATCTGCCTGAAACATCAGGTGTAGTCCATAACCGGCGCTTTGTGTGCCGTGCTTTACGCGGCCCGAGTTGCGGAGAATGGAGGGCTTTTGTTTCCAGGGGAAGAAAAGACGGCTAATTGGAGATACGTACGTCGAGACGCAGAATGTTGCGGAGACACAAAAGGCTCCTTGTAAAAAGCGCTAATTGCAGACTTTTCCTCTCCTGCCTCTGCCGCGCCGACGAGCCGATACGGCATCACCAAAGCCCGACGCACCGCGCTGCTTTCATCTCGCAGCGTACCTTCACTCAGATGCTCAAACTTTCAACACGGCCCCCAAGGATCTTTCCAGTGTGACGGACGTTCAAGGCAACACGGAGACGTGTCAACAATGGGACGCAAATGATTGACAGGGAAAGATAAACCAAACCTAAACACCAAATGATTTAACCCACACGGTTCCTTTGGGCACAGTTGGCATGCCAGACATTATAGAGCATTTTATAAATGGAACAATAGAGGTTATATCGCCCCCTACACTTCCTGTAATGTACTACAGTCTGTCAGAATGACCGTGTGGTCGTATCGTCCCCATATACCTCCTGTAGTGTAATACAGTCTGTCAGAATGACCGTGTGGGTCATATCGCCCCCTACTCTTCCTGTAGTGTATTACAGTCTGTCAGAATGACGGTGTGGGTCATATCGCCCCCTACTTTTCCTGTAGTGTATTACAGTCTGTCAGAACAACCGTGTGGGTCATATGGCCCCCCCTACACTTCCTGTAGCGTATTACAGTCCGTCAGAACGACCGTGTGGGTCGTATCGCCCCCTACACTTCCTGTAGTGTATTACAGTCTGTCAGAATGACGGTGTGGGTCATATCGCCCCCTACACTTCCTGTAGTGTATTACAGTCTGTCAGAATGACCATGTGGGTCGTATCGCCCCCTACACTTCCTGTAGTGTATTACAGTCTGTCAGAATGACCGTGTGAGTCATATCGCCCCCTACGCTTCCTGTAGTGTATTACAGTCTGTCAGAATGACCGTGTGGGTCGTATCGCCCCCTACGCTTCCTGTAGCGTATTACAGTCCATCAGAACGATCGTGTGGCTCGTATCACCCATATGAAGATTATAGAGCAGCATATACGGACTTTGGAAGCAAATGTTGACCTTTCTTTGCCTCCGTTTTGTTGACCTACGTGTCTCCACCCGTGCTGAGGAGGTGGTTGTGATGGTGTGTATTTGAAAGCAGGCCAGGATCACACAGTGTGTATTCCTGGTGGGAATTGGCCAAGGCGGAATGTTTAAAGTGCTCAAGTTCAGTGTTTAAAGTTCACTGCCAGCTGGAGCAGTTTGCTCATTAACGTGGCAGTGAACTATCGGCTCGCGTCACATGGCACTGGATCTCGGTATGCTGATGAGTGCGGGTAAACGAGGACACTATCTGGCTGATACCCAGTATCAGCACTGATGGAGTCCTAATCTGTTGTTTACGTTCCGGCTTTGAGATTTCCGGTGTAGACGTACGTCCAGAAGACCGAGATCCGACTCATCACCTGAATGCACACCTGAGATTAGACCAGGTGTTCCTGCTTATGGTTTTGGACTGATCGTGGCCAACTCAGACAGCCAGTTATGTAATATCTAACCGTAGCATATAACCGGAAATGCTGAATTCATGTCCATACCAGACACACCCTCTACCTCTAAGCTGATCCGATCTCCCCGCTGTCTAGACGCCTGCAAGGTTCGAGCACAACGACACGGTGATATGATCAGAATCAGTCATCGGGTCACATCTCCACAGCCCTGCCGCCCGGTCAACCAAACCACAGGTTGATCCGAGAGCAGACAGGAGCTGAGACGCGACGGATCTGGTCATCAGATTGTGACTAAACAATGAGCAGGACACATCTGTGTCCACTGGAGCTCAGGGGAAAGCCCAGGTGCGGAACTGGGACGTGTGGGGTATTTCGTGAGTGCTGTCGGAGAGCTCAAGGCCAAAGGAGGTCAGGACACAACAATACGGCAGGACGGACGACTGGGGAAATGATTAACACGCAGGCGGTCACTGTGAGGGTCAGGCGGAGCGCTCCTCGCGGCCGCCGTGGAGGAAACAGTCTGAGGGAACAACGTAACTGTAGAGTTAAGGAGATTAAACAGAAAGCGGTTACAGGGCTCTCCTACAGGAAGCGCAGGCCGTTCTCCAGCTCTATCCACCTAATCTAGAACCTACACAGACCAGCAGGAGTTACGACACAACAGCTTCGAGCTGGGCTTTACACTCGGCCACGCATGTGACGTAAGAGCAGTGGTGCCTCCATCAGTCGTCCTGTTAGTGCAGCACCGTTGGCGGACGGCTGCACCACGCAGGACTACATGCACACAGACCGTTACCACAACCGTCCTTAACACCACGTCACCGTCACCAAAGACTGCAGTGGTGTCGTACCAGACTGTCATGGAGTGACTCAGAATGGCAGCGGGTCATCTTCAGTGACGAGTCCCGCTGTAGTCTTGGTGGAGACGCCCAACGAATCCGTGTGTGGAGGCACCGTGGTCAGCACCGAGATGAACGGTCTGTTGTCACACGTCCAGAAGGCCTGGTGTCACTCCACCTGCACCCCTACCGCACCATCTGCAGGAACTGTGTGAGGATGTTCAAGCTGCATGGGATGGGTTATCACAGGACACCATTAGGAACCTCTACAGCTCCATACCGAGACGTCTGGCGTGTTGGGATAGCAAACACGGCGGCCCTTTATCTTCCTTCCCAACACCACTGCACTCCCACACCTCCTTCTGGGTGCAGCTGTTCTATTGATGAGGGTATATGTATATATATATATATATAGTGTATGATATTACAGTCATAGATGTTGATATTGATAGTGGTTTTGGTTACTTGGCGCTAACACACAGATTCACGCTCCAGCTGTGAGGGAGTTTGATTGTACAGGTATGTTATTGTGGGTGTAATCTGCAGATCTGACCTCACGCAGGGCGCTGTGATGAATCATAGCCGTTATGCCCTCGGCGGCTCTATTACAGATCAATAAAGCGTAACTGTATCAGCGCTGCTGTAACCTCAGATTTACATTCCTGCAGGTTATTACCCTCACGCTAGCGTGCTCCGGAGTTCACTGACACCGAGCACGCATGAACCTCCATGGGCTCCAACACGCCCAGCGCTGGAGCCCGTTCAGCAGCCGTGTCGCAACACCGGTCAGCTTATCTGCCTTCATGTGACCGAAACAGGTTCTCACTGGACTGCCGCGCAGCTGCGCACCGAAGGTATGCTAACAAGATCCCGGACTGATACGCTCACCAGCACGGCGGCTAAACCCCCACCATGACTCCCCCAGAGAACACTGTTCCACACAGGCACCACCATCGGACGTCATTTACCTAATGAGGTTAAGGTACCATCAACCTGGTGTTAATAAAATTACCGAATTAGCATTAATAAAGATAATGAACCCATCAAATTAGTGCTAATAAAGTTAATTATTCCAAAACATTAGTCCTAATAAAGTTAATAATTCCATCAAATTAGTGCTAATAAAGTTAATTATTCCAAAACATTAGTCCTAATAAAGTTAATAATTCCATCAAATTAGTGCTAATAAAGTTAATAATTCCAAAACATTAGTCCTAATAAAGTTAATAATTCCATCAAATTAGTGCTAATAAAGTTAATGAATTAGCATTAATATGTAATAACTCAAGTTAGCATGAATAAAGTTATTTTAATAAGTAAATTATTTTTAATAAAGTTAATAGACCATTTAGCTAGTGTTAATAAAATGAATGAATAATTAGTAATTATATGTAATGATTTCATTACACTAGCATGAATAAAGTTAACTTTAATAAAGCTGCTGAATTTACGTTTGTAATAATAAAGTTAATACATTATTATCATTAATAAAGTCAGTAAATTGGCATGTTAGAAATCTGTAAAATGCTAAAAGTTCAAATTAATAAACGTCTAATAAAAACATTTGCAAAGTTTCAGACATCAGATCAGAGAGAGAATCACTTCACATGTCCTTATGTGATTATGTGGCCTGACAGTGTTTCACTATGCTGTGTAACTTTGTATTGGCATAAAGACAATAGAGTTGAGTTGAATTGAACTGAATCGAATTGAGTTGAACCGAACTGCATTGCGTTGAACTAAACTGAATCGCGTTGAACTGAATTGAATCGAGTTGACTGAATTAAATTCAAATAGAGTTGAACTGAATTGAATCGAGTTGACTGAATTAAATTCAAACAGAGTTGAACTGAATTGAATCGAGTTGAATTGAGTTTAACTGAACTGAATTGAGTTGAGCTGAACTGAATCGAGTTAAACTGAACTGAATCGAGTTGGACTGAACTGATTTGAACTGAACTGAACTGAGTTTAAGTGAATGAAATTGAGTTTACTGAATTAAATTTAATTAAATCGAGTTGAACCGAATTGAATCAAGTTAAACTGAACTGAACTGAATTGAGTTGAGCCGAACTGAATTGAGTTGACTGAATTAAATTCAAATAGAGTTGAGCCTAACTGAATCGAGTTGAGCCTAACTGAATCGAGTTGAACCGAATTGAATTGAGTTTAACTGAACTGAATTGAGATTAACTGAACTGAATTTAGTTGAGCTGAACTGAATTGAGTTGAACTGAACTGAATCGAGTTGAACTGAGGGAATTCAATTGAACTGAACTGAATTGAGTTTAGATGAATGAAATTGAGTTTACTGAATTAAATTGAATTAAACCAAGGTAAACTGAACTGAATTGAGGTGAACTAAACTGAATCATGGTGAACTGAACAGAATCATGGTGAACTGAACTGAATCGAGGTGAACTGAACTGAATCATGGTGAACTGAACTGAATCGAGGTGAACTGAACTGAATCGAGGTGAACTGAATCGAGGTGAACTGAATCATGGTGAACTGAACTGAATGGAGGTGAACTGAACTGAATGGAGGTGAACTGAACTGAATCGAGGGGAACTGAACTGAATGGAGGTGAACTGAACTGAATCGAGGTGAACTGAACTGAAATGGAGTTGAACTGAACTGAAATGGAGTTGAACTGAACTGAATGGAGGTGAACTGAACTGAATCGAGGTGAACTGAACTGAATGGAGGTGAACTGAACTGAATCGAGGGGAACTGAACTGAAATGGAGTTGAACTGAACTGAATGGAGGTGAACTGAACTGAATCGAGGGGAACTGAACTGAAATGGAGTTGAACTGAACTGAATCGATGTGAACCGAACTGAATCGATTGACTGGTTGTGGTCTGAGTGTTGTGTAAAGGAGTGAGCGGAGAGCTCTGCACGTTTCTCCCGGAGCCACAGAGTGAGGAGCCTCATCTGCTCAATCAGAGTGAAAGTGGAAACATTAAACACCAATAAAAACCACACCCCTGAGAATACCCAACATTCCAGCACTCAACACAGAAGATCCACCAGAGCACCCAACACAGAAGATCCACCAGAGCACCCAACACAGAAGATCCACCAGAGCACCCAACACAGAAGACCCACCAGAGCACCCAACACAGAAGATCCGCCAGAGCACCCAACACAGAAGATCCGCCAGAGCACCCAACACAGAAGATCCGCCAGAGCACCCAACACAGAAGATCCACCAGAGCACCCAACACAGAAGATCCGCCAGAGCACCCAACACAGAAGATCCGCCAGAGCACCCAACACAGAAGATCCACCAGAGCACCCAACACAGAAGATCCACCAGAGCACTCAAAACCAAACACAGAAGATCCACCAGAGCACCCAACACAGAAGATCCACCAGAGCACCCAACACAGAAGACCCGTCAGAGCACTCAAAACCCAACACAGAAGACCCGTCAGAGCACTCAAAACCCAACACAGAAGATCCACCAGAGCACTCAAAACCCAACACAGAAGACCCGTCAGAGCACTCAAAACCCAACACAGAAGATCCACCAGAGCACCCAACACAGAAGATCCGCCAGAGCACCCAACACAGAAGATCCGCCAGAGCACCCAACACAGAAGATCCGCCAGAGCACCCAACACAGAAGATCCGCCAGAGCACCCAACACAGAAGATCCGCCAGAGCACCCAACACAGAAGATCCGCCAGAGCACCCAACACAGAAGATCCGCCAGAGCACCCAACACAGAAGATCCGCCAGAGCACCCAACACAGAAGATCCACCAGAGTACCCAACACAGAAGATCCACCAGAGTACCCAACACAGAAGATCCACCAGAGCACCCAACACAGAAGATCCACCAGAGCACTCAAAACCTAACACAGAAGATCCACCAGAGCACCCAACACAGAAGATCCACCAGAGTACCCAACACAGAAGATCCCCCAGAGCACCCAACACAGAAGATCCACCAGAGCACCCCACACAGAAGATCCACCAGAGCACCCAACACAGAAGATCCGCCAGAGCACCCAACACAGAAGATCTGCCAGAGCACCCAACACAGAAGATCCGCCAGAGCACCCAACACAGAAGATCCGCCAGAGCACCCAACACAGAAGATCCGCCAGAGCACCCAACACAGAAGATCCGCCAGAGCACCCAACACAGAAGATCCGCCAGAGCACCCAACACAGAAGATCCGCCAGAGCACCCAACACAGAAGATCCGCCAGAGCACCCAACACAGAAGATCCACCAGAGTACCCAACACAGAAGATCCACCAGAGTACCCAACACAGAAGATCCACCAGAGCACCCAACACAGAAGATCCACCAGAGCACTCAAAACCTAACACAGAAGATCCACCAGTGCACCCAACACAGAAGATCCCCCAGAGCACCCAACACAGAAGATCCACCAGAGCACCCCACACAGAAGATCCACCAGAGCTTGTCAACACTGAATGCACAGCAGCCTGTTATCGTGTGTATGTATGTGTATAACCATACAGCTCTGGAACTAACTAAACGACCATGCCACATAAATCAGCATCTCCACATGTACAGCAGGTTCTCAGTGAGGAACCGAAGGTTGGGTTCTAGCAGATACAGTGAGCTTCTGGTTCATAAGAACAAGGTCCAGCAGCCAACACACAGGACAACACAGCTACAGACTGGCAGAGGGCCAAACCCACTCTCTACTGACCGTGATGAGGGCCACCTCATTCCAATGCCCCTTACCCACCGTAAGATGACCTCAGGTGACCTCCAGAGAGACTGGCGAGCGGTGGCTGGGGTGAGACGCACAGCGAGCATGGTTCTGAAAACAGGCTTCTGGAGGTCATTAGTGATTTTCTAAATAAACAGATCTAATACAATATCTGATCTGGAGTTTGGGAGACATGGTTCCAGTAGTGTAGAGAATCAAACAGAACTGAGGGATTATGGTCCAACACAAACCCAGAACCTGCACACGTGCATGCGTGTGTGTGTGTGTTGTTTAGCGCATGGGAATTCTGCCAGATTTTCAGAATTCCTGTCTAATTCAGTGGATTTGAGGTCATTCAGAGTGGATTTGATAGGAACCAGAGGTCACCAAGCCTACCACACATCTACTACTATCTGATCCATCAGTGAACCTACACATGTCTTCTGGGTGCTTATACGGAATGCTGATGATGAGGCAAATCTGGAAAACCTGGGAATAATGTTTTCTTTGGGGAACTATTTTTTTTGCCTCACAGCACCCTCCTGCAGCATGTATCCCTCCACCATGAATGGAGTTTAAGGCCAAGACTATCATAAACAGCGTCTCAGACGCCAGGCAGCGTAGTGTAGACTACCATCTCGTGTAGTAACTCTCTGTGAGGGAGCTTCTAGAGGTGGACGCCTGGTTACCTTCACCACCACATTAAACAATTCTGACTTCGGTAGTTTCTCTTGAACCGAGCGTTTCACATCAACCACTCTGAGTGAGTGTGTTTGTATCGTAACCACTTAATCATGCAGGGATTTTGAAACGTCTGTGAAGTTCCTCTTTAACGCTGAGCGTTCGGCCTTAGCGGTAATTATAATACCTCTTCTGAATATGAATTTGAATGTGTGTTTAATACAGAAGCCGTGTGGGAGACGTGCGGTAAAAACATCCTTTCAGTTCACTGTTTCTGTGATGTCACAAAGACTAACGCCCTCACACATGACTCACTGAGTTTCTCTAGAGCCAGAGCATCTCACACCAAACCACTCTGAACTCCTGGTTCTTATCGAGCTCACCTTCCAGCACCACCTCTCGGCCGGCCCTCTTCAGCCCCTGCACGGCCTCGTCGTGCGTGGCGTCCCGCAGGTTCACGCCGTTCACAGACAGGATGGCGTCTCCCACATAGAGCGCCTGGGTCTGATCAGCTGCCAGACCCCTGAAGATTTTACTGATGAGGATCGGCATCTTGTTCTCCTTCCCTCCTTTGATGCTGATGCCGAGCCCGCCGACGTCCTGCTTCACCACCTTCACGCATCGCTTCCGGTTGGCGATGGTCTCCGGCACACGCTCCTCCGAGTCCGAGAACTGGAAAAAGACCACCAGGTTCATTAGCAGTGCCACACCTGAACACAGGATACCTCCCAGATACTGGGCCCTATAATAAATGTCAGCATATTAAAGGGCCCATATGCTAAACCATTGCGCCCCGAGCTCCACCTACATGCCGTGCCTTTAAAATATGCAAATGAGCCTTTCTCTGATTCGCCTGTCCTGCGTTATGCCAAATTCAACCAGCAGTCTGGACAAAAAAACACTCCTAATGACATCAGGGGTGAGTGGGCGGGGCTAAACTCCTGTAGGATGAGTGGGTGGCTATATATGAAGGCGCTGCTATTTGTGACATCAAAGAAACAGTGATGCTGCTGGTGTTGCCATCGCTCCCACGTTTCTGCAGTAGAGACATATTCAGATTCATACCAATAAGTTAAAATGGTCAGTATTAAAGGGGAACTTCATCCGTGTTTTTAAATTTCATGCATAATTAAGTGGTTAGGATGTAAACAAACTCACTCAGAATGGTTGACGGGAATCGCTCCGTTCTAGAGAAACTAACCGAGCAAGAATTGTTTACAGTGGTGGTGAATGGAACCAGACGTCCACCTCTAAAATCTTCCATACAGGAAGTTAGTATGTGAACCGGTTATTAATACGCTGCCTGATGTCTGAGTTTGTGACAGTTTCCAGAAGGTTTGGGCTGTCAACTCCATACATGGTGGAGGGATACGTCCTGCAGGAGGGTGTAGTGAGGCAAAAAGTAGTCCTCATAGAAAATGTGTTGCTTTCAGGTTCTCCATTATTTTACCACCATCAACATTCCATATAACACCCAGAAGACACGTGTAGGTTCACCGGTGGTTAAGGTAGTAGTAGATGTGTGTGGTAGACATGCAGACCCCCGGTTCCATTCAACACCACTGTACTGAACATCGGAACCATTCCACACCAAACCCACTCTGTTTACATCCCAAACACTGAATTATGGGGGAATTTCGGGAAACCAGGTGGACTTTCCCTTCTATGTCAATGTCGATTCCCAGAACCATCGATCGGCCCACCCCTACCGTGAACGCGCCGCGCGCTCCACCGTCCGCCTCGCCGTTCACATGCTCGTGCCCCTGTGCGTGCCCGTTCTCCTCGCAGCTCAGGATCAGCGCCTCCTCGCTCAGACTCGCCAGCACGCGGTGCCACTGCTCCCGCACGAGCACCTCCACGAAGCCGCTCTTGTGCGCGCGCTGAGCGGGACCCGCCGACGCTACCGCCATCCTGGGGTCATCCTGACACGCGCTTTCGTTGGAGTTATTGATCAAAGGCAGGCGCGCGCGCGCGCGCCGAACTTCCTCCAACTCCGCCGAGCTGCTCCTCAAACTTTCAGCAGCAGCTCGAGAGACTCTGACCCCGCTCTGCTCTCACAGCTCCTCCGCCGCCAGCGCGCGCTTCTCCGACCGCCCGCTTTCCAACAGGCCCCGCCCCCATGCGCTCTGATTGGATGGAAGTTTCTAAGTGGGTACGGTTTTCCTCGCACGCTGTAATAAGGCCCCGCCCCGCGTGCGCTCTGATTGGATGGAAGTTTCTAAGTGGGCATTGTTTTCCTCGCACGCTTTAATAAGGCCACGCCCCCATGTGCTCTGATTGGATATAAATATTTGCGTTTTTTCCGCCAGTTTTGAGACAAACCCCGCCCCCAGGCGCTCGGATTGGGTAGGAAAATCTACTGACGTGCAGTAGGTGATGAATACTAGCCAATCCGAGCGCAGGAGGGCGGAGCTTTTTCCTAAAACGGGTGTGGGGGGAACAACAACATAAACTCGCAGGGCAGGAGGGCGGGACCCCGCTAACCAGTGAACCGTCCAGCCAATGACTCGAGTCATAGTAGTAGGTGACTCTAATAACTGATCCATAATAATAGAGCTCCGATCTGATCATAATAATTCAGAGTCATATTCATAACTATACCACAAGACCATTAACAGTGTAGTCACCAGGAGGACTGAAACATACACCAAATCTATTAATGATAATAATAATAATAATAATAATAATAATAATAGTAATGAGATGTACAGAACACGCAGGAGAGACATTACGCCTGTGCGTTAAAGGGAAAGATTCAGCAGAAAATAAAAATAACACTGTGAAGAAGAAAACAGGAAACCGTAACAACACATTACAGAGGAAGTACATCACAACGCAGCAGCACTCAGCTCTACTACAGACAGACTGGACAGACAGACAGATAAACAGACTGACAGGCAGATACAGACAGTGAGACAGACAGACAGACAGACAGACAGACAGACCGACAGACAGACAGATACAAAAAGGCAGATAGGGAGACAAATACAAACAGTCAGATACAGACAGACAGACAGACAGGCAGTCAGATAGACATGCAAAAGACAGGATAGAGAGACAGACAGACACAGACAGACAGGCAGATAGACAGACAGTAAGGGCAGGCAGGCATTCAAATAGACAAGTATGTAGAAAGAGACAGACAGACAACCAGACAGGCAGATAGACAGGCAGATAGACAGGCAGATAGACAGACATACAGACAGACAGACAGGTAGACAGACAGGCAGTCAGACAGACAGGCAGATAGACAGACAGGTAGACAGACAGGCAGATAGACAGACAGACAGGTAGGCAGACAGGCAGATAGACAGACAGACAAGTAGACATACAGGCAGATAGACAGACAGACAGGTAGACATACAGACAGATAGACAGACAGACAGGTAGACATACAGACAGATAGACAGGTAGGCAGGTAGGGAGATAGACAGACAGACAGGTAGATATACAGACAGATAGACAGACAGACAGGCAGATAGACAGACAGGTAGACAGACAGTCAGGTAGACAGGCAGACAGACAGACAGACAGACAGACAGACAGACAGACAGGTAGACAGACAGTCAGGTAGACAGACAGACAGGTAGACATACAGACAGACAGGTAGACAGACAGACAGGTAGACAGGTAGACAGACAGGCAGATTGTTTGTTTATATCCAGAAAGCAGGCCGGATCAGCTCCTGGAGATTAGAAGACGTAGAAGAGGTTCTCCAGCAGAACGCTGGCTGTCGCCATGGTCGCTTTCTCTGTCCTCAGCAGCTGACACGCCCACGGATGCCATCACGGCCCGTTCTGAAGAACCCACCATTCTCTGGTTTCAGCTGAGAACAAACCTTTTAGATTCCGAAGGGCGAATAGACAGGCTGGCAGAAAGACAGACCTACAGACACTGACAGACAGTCAGGGAGACAGACATGTGGTCTGGTGTTACGTAGCAACGTTAATTTGGATCACTCTCCCGCTTCGGAAGAATCCAGATCGATATTAGATATGTAAATGAGCTCTGGTCTGATTGGCAGCCCTGTGTTGCGGCTCATGGAAACACTCCTTGTAACTTCATTGTGAATGGGCGGGGCTAAGCTGCTGTAGACGGCCTACGTGGATAGATCCTGTATGGACTGTACGGACCAGGGAGCGGGGGGAGGGAGGGGGGCTTTGATTCTCCAGGATATGGGCTCTTTATCCTGGGCAGGAACCTTTCTGCACACCGTGAGCGGCTCTATACAGTTTGCTCTGTGGGTGTGGAAGCATACACTCAGCTATTTTCAGAGGGTCTGTGTGCTTTTGGGTGTAAGACCGACTAAAGCCTCTTTCATTTCTGAGCTTGTAAGAGTTCTTTCACTAAACACTCTGAAAAACATGCGTATATATAAATACCCTCATCATCATCAGAACCGCTGCACCCAGGAGGAGGTGTGGGAGTGCGGTGGTGTTGGGAAGGAGGATAAAGGTGACCAGGATCAATAACTGATGATAAATTTAGACTGATATGATCAATATTTATTGAGCTACACATACAGAAGTCTGTCTCTCAGTATGGCGTCGGGCCGCCGTGTTTGCTAACCCAACACTCCAGACGTCTCGGTATGGAGCTGTAAAGGTTCCTAATGGTGTCCTGTGATAACCCATCCCATGCTTGAACATCCTCACACAGCTCCTGCAGGTGCGGTAGTTAGTTTCAGGTTTAACATGTCAGGACGTTTATGTATTGGAATGCTTGTGGTGAGGCTCAGACTGATACTCTACAGCAGGACGACATTATATACATACTAACTAATCATATTCAAATAAAGAGATATAAACGAGGTATATTAAATAAATATAGACTACACCATATACATATACACCCAATACAGAATATACAGAGAGAGGAGGGGTCTTAGAAATTCTCTGATATGTACATTTATTAGACAAGGACAGCCTGAGAGAGAGCCGAGATATAAATAAATAAATAAATAAATAAATAAATAAATAAATAAATATGTATATATGCCTGGTGTTTAAGGTGACTCGGTGATATTGCCCATAGGGGTGATATATTAAGAAAATTAACAATAATAAAGTGTCAGAGTGCCGTGGTGTTAGTGGTATTGGTGGTGTTGGTGGTATTGGTGGTATTGATGATGTTGGTGGTATTGGAGGTATTGGTGGTGTTGGTGGTATTTGTGGTATTGGTGGTGTTGGTGGTATTGGTGGTGTTGGTGGTATTGGTGGTATTGGTGGTGTTGGTGGTATTGGTGGTGTTGATGGTGTCGGTGGTATTGGTGGTGTTGGTGGTATTGGTGGTGTTGGTAGTATTGCTGGTATTGGTGGTGATAGTGGTATTGGTGGTATTGGTAGTATTGCTGGTATTGGTGTTGTTGGTGGTGTTGGTGGTATTGGTGATATTGGTGGTGTTGGTGGTGTTGGTGATACTGGTGGTGCTGGTAGTATTGGTGGTGTTGGTAAAGGTTCACAGCTTGTTCAGGAACCTGGTGGCTTGTGGGTAGAAACTGTTCATTAGCCGGTGTGTTCTGGCCTGGATGCTGCGGTACCTCCTGCCTGATGGCAGTAAGGTGAACAGGCCGTGTGCTGGTTGGCTACACTGGTAGGTGTCCTCAGGCGGTGGGACTGGTAGATGTGCTCAGGCAGCTGGACTGGTAGATGTACTCAGGCAGCGGGACTGGTAGATGTCCTCAGGCAGCGGGACTGGTAGATGTCCTCAGGCAGCTGGACTGGTAGATGTACTCAGGCAGCGGGACTGGTAGATGTCCTCAGGCAGCTGGACTGGTAGATGTACTCAGGCGGCGGGACTGGTAGATGTCCTCAGGCAACGGGACTGGTAGATGTCCTCAGGCAGTGGGACCGGTAGATGTCCTCAGGCGGCGGGACTGGCAGATGTACTCAGGCAGCGGGACTGGTAGACGTCCTCAGGCAGCGGGACTGGTAGACGTCCTCAGGCGGTGGGACTGGTAGATGTGTTCAGGCAGCGGGACATGTAGACGTCCTCAGGCAGCGGGACTGGTAGATGTCCTCTGGCAGCGGGACAGGTAGACGTCCTCAGGCGGTGGGACTGGTAGATGTCCTCAGGCGGTGGGACTGGTAGATGTCCTCAGGCGGTGGGACTGGTAGATGTCCTCAGGCGGTGGGACTGGTAGATGTCCTCAGGCGGTGGGACTGGTAGACGTCCTCAGGCGGTGGGACTGGTAGACGTCCTCAGGCAGCGGGACTGGTAGATGTACTCAGGCAGCGGGACTGGTAGATGTACTCAGGCAGCGGGACTGGTAGATGTACTCAGGCAGCGGGACTGGTAGATGTACTCAGGCAGCGGGACTGGTAGACGTACTCAGGCAGCGGGACTGGTAGACGTCCTCAGGCGGCGGGACTGGTAGATGTGCTCAGGCAGCGGGACTGGTAGACGTCCTCAGGCAGCAGGACAGGTGGATGTCCCCTGGCAGCGGGACAGGTAGATGTCCCCGGGCAACAGGACCGGTAGATGTCCTCAGGCAGTGGGCTGATAGACGTCCAAAAGCAGCGGGACTGGTAGATGTCCTCAGGTGGCGGGACTGGTAGACGTCCTCGAGCAACGGGACTGGTAGATGTCCTCAGGCAGCGGGACTGGTAGACGTCCTCAGGCAGCGGGACTGGTAGATGTGCTCAGGCAGCGGGACTGGTAGACGTCCTCAGGCAGCGGGACTGGTAGACGTCCTCAGGCAGCGGGACTGGTAGACGTCCTCAGGCAGCGGGACTGGTAGATGTCCTCAGGCAGCGGGACTGGTAGACGTCCTCAGGTGGCAGGATTAGTAGATGTCCTCAGGCAGTGGGACTGGTAGATGTCCTCAGGCAGCGGGTGAGGTCTGGTTCCATTCACCACCACTACAAGCAGTTCAGGCCCTGCCGCTCTAACTGACTTCAGTCAGGCTCAGTAGGGTACACGAACTGATGTTGGGTGATGGATGGTAATCCAGAAGGCCCTGATCCATTTACAGTTTCTGGCGCCATCTAGTGTTTGCCGTACATAATGCATCCACCTGCAAATCCAATCCCATATGGAGGACTGTAAAGGAACCACCCAGTTAAGGACTGTGTGCATCCAGTTGTTAGGAACAGCTGCATCGGCATCTGATCCAGCACCAGGATAGGTGCAAAAGCTGCAATGCCAGGATTGAAACCGCATCCATTTCTGCAGAAAGACCCCCAAAACGAGCCTTTCCCGGCCCTAACGAGACAAGCCATTATTTTTGCTTTACTATGCAAATGAGGTCATGGCAGCACTAATGAGCCTGGCTGTGCTAATAGCCTTCCCAGCGCCAAAATAAATAAGTGTGGATTTAATGAACTCAGCATTTCTTGATTGGGAGCCGGAATAAAGAACAGGACTCCGGAGCTTCGGTCGGCGTGGATTAGCTGTGGGGACGGTGTGATTTATCGCTGAGAGCCGAGGGGGTCGTACAGGGACAGAACACTCAGGCAGGGTTGCCAGATTGAGTGGTTTTCCACCAGCTTTTGATTAAACTGTGTGGGAAACAATGCGCCTTGGCCTGCAGACAAATCTTGGGCCTTCTCGGTATTAAGCTTGTAAATTCATGAGAGAGACCGTTACCACGACTGTCCTTAACACCACGTCACCGTCACCAAAGACTGCAGTGGTGTCGTACCAGACTGTCATGGAGTGACTCAGAATGGCAGCGGGTCATCTTCAGTGACGAGTCCTGCTTTAGTCTTGGTGGAGACGCCCAACGAATCCGTGTGTGGAGGCACCGTGGTCAGCACCAAGATGAACGGTTTGTCGTCACACGTCCAGAAGGCCTGGTGTCCCTCCACCTCCACCCCTACCGCACCATCTGCAGGAGCTGTGTGAGGATGTTCAAGCTGCATGGGATGGATTATCACAGGACACCATTAGGAACCTCTACAGCTCCATACCGAGACGTCTGGCGTGTTGGGTTAGCAAACATGGTGACCCCATGCTGGGCACTGCTAGGGGGTGTATGTACATATATAGGTATAAGCGCTGGGCTGGGGTTGCCAGGTAGTGCTTTTTTTGCTTTATATATGTCTGTGTATTGATCTCTCTGGGTATGAGCACTGGGCTGGGGTTGCCAGGTAGTGCACTTTTGCTTTATATATGTCTGTGTATTGATCTCTCTGGGTATGAGCACTGGGCTGGGGTTGCCAGGTAGTGCACTTTTGCTTTATATATGTCTGTGTATTGATCTCTCTAGGTATGAGCGCTGGGTTGGGGTTGCCAGGTAGTGCACTTTTTGCTTTATATATGTCTGTGTATTGATCTCTCTAGGTATGAGCGCTGGGCTGGGGTTGCCAGGTAGTGCACTTTTTGCTTTATATATGTCTGTGTATTGATCTCTCTGGGTATGAGCACTGGGCTGGGGTTGCCAGGTAGTGCACTTCTGCTTTATATATGTCTGTGTATTGATCTCTCTAGGTATGAGCGCTGGGTTGGGGTTGCCAGGTAGTGCACTTTTTGCTTTATATATGTCTGTGTATTGATCTCTCTAGGCATGAGCACTGGACTGGGGTTGCCAGGTAGTGCACTTTTGCTTTATATATGTCTGTGTATTGATCTCTCTAGGTATAAGCACTGGGCTGGGGTTGCCAGGTAGTGCACTTTTGCTTTATATATGTCTGTGTATTGATCTCTCTAGGTATGAATGCTGGGTTGCCAGGTACTGCACTTTTTGCTTTATATATGTCTGTGTATTGGTCTCTCTATTTATGAGCGCTGGGTTGGGGTTGCCAGGTAGTGCACTTTTTGCTTTATATATGTCTGTTTATTGATCTCTCTAGGTTTGAGTGCTGGGTTAGGGTTGCCAGGTAGTGCACTTCTGCTTTATATATGTCTGTGTATTGATCTCTCTACGTATGAGCGCTGGGTTGGGGTTGCCAGGTAGTGCACTTTTTGCTTTATATATGTCTGTGTATTGATCTCTCTAGGTACGAGCGCTGGGCTGGGGTTGCCAGGTAGTGTACTTTTTGCTTTATA
>JAMWET010007781.1:0-57500 GCA_024036415.1 Prochilodus magdalenae | reverse complement strand
CTTGGGCAAGACTCCCAGCACTGGCCCACATTAGCCCACCTGTGATATGGCTAACCCTGTAAGTCCCCTGGATAAGAGCGTCAGCTGAGTGCCGTTAATGACTGTTGAACGAACGGATGTTCCTAGCTCGTTATTTCTGGGATTAGAGAAGCCGTATGAGGACATCAAACAAATGCACGGTTGTATATCGCCGCTGTCCAATGAAAAACACGTATCTCCAATTTTGTCCATTTTGACTTTTATGCATTATTTGAACACAGCAGCTGCTGTTTACACTGTGTGAGAACTGCATGATGAATAGACCAACAGAAATGGCCCCCATAGTGTTGGGAAAGACGTCTGGTTCCATTGACTTGCATTAAAATTGAAAAGGTTTTTGGCCTCTCCTGTAAAGTTGCCATTTTGGAGATTTTCTTTGGACAGCAATGATATGTCTGATGGGCGACTTGCGGGAGAGGGCAGTTGAGTTCTATTCCGTGCTGTGTAAATCAGATTCCTGAGATGAAGAGCGTATGATCGTTTGGCTGTCGGACCTTCCCAAGCTGTCCCTACACCAGAGGAATGAAATGGACCCTCCGATCTCACCTCAGGAATTAGCCGGAATGGCAGGGGTCGCTTCCCGGGAGTGGACGGTCTGCCTGTGGAATTTCATGAAGTGTTCTGGAACTCAATAGGCGAGGATTTATACCATATGTATGTGAGCGTATTGCACATGGACAGGTACCGTCCAGCTGTCGTAGGGCTATGATGTTCCAAAAAAGGGGGATTCCGGGCCCTCTGTCAGGCCAACTCCATACCTCATCCACCGAGCCATTACAGGGTTTGGTGTAAGGTGGGCAAGGGCTGAAGGTGTTGGGAGTCTATCTAGTTCAGAAGAACTGGGAAGCCGTTCTACAACAAATCACCAACAGACTGGTACAGTGGACGTGGCTGGTCCCCCAGGGGTCATACAGAGGACGGGTGCTTATTATTAACAACCTGGCGGCATCCACTCTTTGGCACAGGGTGATGGGGCTGAATGCTCCTCCTGGTCTACTGCCAGAGATCCAGAAGGGGCTGGTGGACTTCGTCTGAGCTGGATAACACCGGCTGAGGGCTCCCGTTCTCTATTTGTCCACCTGCGAAGGTCTGAAAGCAGGGTTGGTGTTTTTTAGGCTGATGGAGTTACCCTGGAGTTGGTGGAGAGCCCTGGCATGTGCCCTGCTGAGGAAGGCTGGAGGTGTGAGGCTGGACGTCCCTCTGAGCCCTGAGGAACTTGGGTTAACTGGCCTCACAGATTTTGATGGTTCAGTTGTAAGGGCACGGAGGCTGCTGGTGAAGGGGACCTGGGGACAGGGTCATGGGTGGGTAAGGAACCCATCTCCCATAACCCGGAGATAAAGTTGAGCTCTGTGTGACCACCCAAATTGTTATCTCCAGGTGGAGTAGCATGGAGGACAGCACAGTCCCTGCTACAGCCGCCTGGAATAAGGACCGTGAGGCTGCTGGAGGTTCATCAGTGATGTACAGCAGGCACTCCCTCCAGCAGCAGGGGAGCTACGACTACATCTGATAATGCGCATCCTGCTTCTCCACCGCTCCAAGTATTTGCAGCTACAGGGGACTGGCGAGAGGGTGGAGGTTCTCTTCTGAGCTTCCTTTCAGGGGCAGGGGGTGTTAGGTAAGGCTGGTTTTGGGTGGAGGGTCTTGTATACGTTACCTGTTCCTAATAGAACTGATTTGCAGTGGAGGGTAATACACATCCAGCACACTGCTCACCTGGATGGTGGATGCCCATTCTGTGGGTGGAGGGAGGTCTACGGTTATGACGTAGCCTGTGTTGTATGTTCATGTAAAGTCTCTTTTTCTCTTCTCCTCTTTTTTCTCTTCCCTTCTCCTATGACTCTCTCTCTCTCCTCTTCTCTCCTCTCCCTTCCTCTCCTCTCCTCTCCTCTCCTCTCTCTCCTTTTCTCTACTCTCCTCTTCGCTTCTACTCTCTCTCTCCCCTCTTTTCTTCTCTCCTCCTCTTCTCTCTCTCTCTTCTTTCCTCTTTTCTCATCCTTTCTCTCCCCTCTCCTCTCCTCTCTTTCCTTTTCTCTACTCTCCTCTTCTCTTCTACTCTCTCTCTCCCCTCTTCTCTTCTCTCCTCCTCTTCTCTCTCTCCTTTTCTCTCTCTCTCTCCTTTTTTCTCCTCCCCTGTCCCTTCCTCTTCACTTTCTCTCTTCTCTTCTCTTTTCTCCCTCTCTCTCTCCCCTCTTCTCACCTCTCCTCCTCTCTTCTCTTCGTCTCTCTCCTCTCCCTCTCTCCTCTTTTCTCCTACTCTCTCTTCCCTCTTCTCTCCTCTCCTCTCCTTTTCTCTTCTTCTCTCTCCGCTCCCTTTTTCCTCTCCTCTTCTACTCTCTCCCCCGTCTTCTCTCCTCTCTTCCTCACTACTTTTCTCTCTCCTCTCCCCTCTTCTCTTTCCTCTTCTCACCTCTCCCTCTTCTCTCCTCTCTCTCTCTTTCTTTCTCTCCTCTTTTCTCCATTCCTCCCTCTCTCTCTCCTCTTCTATCCTCTTCCTTCCTCTCCTCCCTCTCTTTCCTCTTCTCTCCTCTCTCTCCTTTCCTCTATTCTCTTCTCTCTCTCTTCTTTTCTCCTCTCCTGTCCCTTCCTCTCTTCTTTCTCTCCTTTTTTCTCCTCCTCTCTCTCCCCTCTTCTCTTCTCTCCTCTCCTCCTCTATTCTCTTCTTCTGTCCCCTCTCCCTCTCTCCTCTTTTCTCCTCTTCTCTCTCCCCTCTTCTCTTCTCTCCTCTCCTCTCCTCCTCTATTCTCTTCTTCTCTCTCCTCTCCCTCTCTCCTCTTTTCTCCTCTTCTCTCTCCCCTCTTCTCTCCTCTCTTCTCTTCTTCTCTCTCCTCTTCTCTCCTCTCCTCCTCACTACTCTTCTCTCTCTCCTCTTCCTCTTTCCTTTCCTCTTCTGCTCTCTCCCCCTCTTCTCTCCTCTCTCCTTTCCTCTATTCTCTTCTCTCTTCTCTCTCTCTTCTTCTCTCCTTTCCTCTCTCTCTCTCTCTCTCTCTCTCACTGTCTTTCTCTCTCTCTCACTCTTTCTTACTCTCCTTTCCTCTCCTCTCCTCTCCTCTCTTCTCCTCTCTCTTTCTCCTCTCCTCTCCTCCTCTAACTGCACTAATAGAGCGATCACATCCCAGTTCAGTACAGGAGCGACCCTGCTAAGTGTGAACATGCTGTTACATGTGCTCCTCCTCTCAGGAGGATGTAGTTAATGAGGTCATTAGAGTGATCAGGTGTTTCAGGTAAAACATGACAGTGTGCAGAACAGAGCTACTCTAGAAGCAGCCCGCCGAGTGTTCAGTGCAGTGAGCCATACATTAACGAGGTCCACGGTGGGAGAGCGAGCTCACAGACCACTGTAACAGTTCCACATGGAACATCTGGACGCACACTAGGAGCGAGAGCTCGGCTCCGTCTGACAGAGAGGTTCCCAGAGACCCTATTATTTCACAATCACGGCCATAATCATTCCCTCCTGCAGCATGACGGAGGACTGGGCCTGGGCACGGAGCGGGTCGCCATGAGGGCCTGCTTTCACTTACGGAGTTGGAGCCTCTCCGGAGGTGTGCTCTCGGAACAATAGGAGGGAAGAGGAGAAAGCACCGAGGAGCTGCTCTGGGGAGCACTACAGCTCGGCCTGTAACTCATGAGCGGCGTGGAGGTTATTGGGAAAGACAGATTAAAGGGGCTGGATAACAGGAAACTGTTTCCAATAGAGTTTAATGCAGTTTGTAAACATGGTGACGCACCATTCGCCCCAGGCTGTGTTCAATCTACAGTGACTGTTCTGTCACAGCCACAAACATGGTTACATGTGCCCACTCATTTAACCTGCTGAAATTAGCTCCACCCCTTCAGCCTACGACCGTTTAGCCCCTCCAATTCAGTCTACAGAACGTTTAGCTCCACCCATCAAGTCCACACCAGTTTAAACTCTCCCATTCATCCTACAGCAGTTTAGCCCCGCCCATTAATTCAACGCGAGGGCAGTTTTAACCAACTTGGCCGGGGGTAGAGCCACTTTTAGCCCCTCCCATTCCAGGCCCACTTGGGCGTGTAGCCAGGCCCACTAGAGCACTGTAGCCCCTCCCATTCAGCCAACAGCAGTTTAACCCCGCCCATTCAGTCCACAGGAAATTAGCCCCACCTTTTTAGCTTATAGCAGTGTAGCCCCACCCATTCAGCCCAAAGCAGTGTAGCCCCTCCTTTTCAACCTATGGTAGTTTTATCCCCACCAATTCAACCTACAGCAGTTTAACGCCAACCACTAGCCAAAACTGGTTTAGCCCCACCCATTCATTCTGTAGTAGTTTAGCCCCACCCATTTATCCTAGAACTAGATTCAATCCACAGCTGGTTAGCCCCAGGCAATCAGCCTACAACAGTGTAGATCTGCCCAATCATTCTACAGCAGTTTAGCCACACCCATTTAACCTGGAGCAGTGTAGCCCCTCCCAATCAGCCTACAGCTCTTTAGTCACACCTATTTAACTTAGAGCAGTGTAGCCCCTCCCAATCATTCTACAGCAGTTTAGCCACACCCATTTAACTTAGAGCAGTGTAGCCCCTCCCAATCATTCTACAGCAGTTTAGCCACACCCATTTAACTTAGAGCAGTGTAGCCCTCCCAATCAGCCTACAGCAGTTTAGCCACACCCATTTAACGTAGAGCAGTGTAGCCCCTCCCAATCAGCCTACAGCAGTTTAGCCACACCCATTTAACTTAGAGCAGTGTAGCCCCTCCCAATTAGTTTACAGCAGTTTAGCCACACCCATTTAACTTAGAGCAGTGTAGCCCCTCCCAATTAGTTTACAGCAGTTTTGGCCACACCCATTTAACCTTAGGAGCACCCTCCCAAAGTTAGTTTACAGCAGTTAGCCACACCCATTTAACTTAGAGCAGTGTAGCTCCTCCCAATCATTCTACAGCAGTTTAGCCACACCCATTTAACTTAGAGCAGTGTAGCTCCTCCCAATCATTCTACAGCAGTTTAGCCACACCCATTTAACTTAGAGCAGTGTAGCCCCTCCCAATCATTCTACAGCAGTTTAGCCACACCCATTTAACTTAGAGCAGTGTAGCCCCTCCCAATCAGTTTACAGCAGTTTAGCCACACCCATTTAACTTAGAGCAGTGTAGCCCCTCCCAATCATTCTACAGCAGTTTAGCCACACCCATTTAACTTAGAGCAATGTAGCCCTCCCAATCAGCCTACAGCAGTTTAGCCACACCCATTTAACGTAGAGCAGTGTAGCCGCTCCCAATCAGCCTACAGCAGTTTTGGCCACACCCATGTAACTTAGAGTAGTGTAGCCCCTCCCAAAAATTCTACAGCAGTTTAGCCACACCTATTTAACGTAGAGCAGTGTAGCCGCTCCCAATCATTCTACAGCAGTTTAGCCACACCCATTTAACTTAGAGCAGTGTAGCCCCTCCCAATCATTCTACAGCAGTTTAGCCACACCCATTTAACCTGGAGCAGTGTAGCCCCTCCCAGTCAGCCTACAGCAGTTTAGCCACACCCATTCAACCTGCAGCAGTTAAGGCCCACCTGTTCAGCCTACAGCAGTTTAGCCCCACCCGTTTAGCCCAAAGCAGTGTAGCCCCTCTCAGTCAGGCTACAGTAGTTCAACCCATCTACATTTGCCCTAGAGCATTTTAGCCTCACCCATTCAGGCTACAACGCTTAAACCCTACCCACTAATGCTATAGCAGTTTAGCCACACCCATTTGGCCCCAACAGTTTAGCCCCTCCCATTTAGCATACAGCAATTTAGCCCCACCCACACATTCTATGGCTGTTTAGCCATGCATGTTCGGCCTAGAGCAGTTTAGTCACACCTGTTCAACCTACAGTAGTTTAGCCCCACCTATTAAGTTCACAACAGTGTAGCTCCACCTACTCCACCTACAGATGGACCTCCACAGGGGGAACATGGATTAAAGCGTTGAAATCTGTAAGACATTAAATTAATCCAGTATTTATTTTCCGTTTCAGGTTTACAGACTGCAGGAGGCGAAAGATGATGGTGAGCTGATGGGAGGTGATCATTAGCTGGACACAGCTGGAGTCCTTCGGCCTGCCGGAGCCGGTACAGTGTAGGGAGCATGTGTAAAGCACATGTATGGATACATGTGTGTCTGTGTGCTCCATCAGGCGACCGTATATGCCGTGATGATGGATGGCCGATATGGAAAAGTTGAACAAAGAGCCTTTAACGGCCGGGCCGTGTGTGAAAGAGTCTCCCAGTCAGAACAAAGTTGATGAATGCGAGCCACCGCCATAAACCCGGCAGAGAAGCCCACTGCCGAGGGTCTGGCGCGTCGTTATTGGAGGGGGTTTAATGGTCGAAGACATGAGCAGAAAATCCAGCGATATAAAGTTACTTCTGGCAGCTCGGCTGGTCTGAGGCAGCCAAACGCTTTCCTGAAGTCAACATCCCACTTACCCTGGAGCGCTGGGCTCCAAGTCCGCTCGGCAGTTCCAGGTCTCATGTAATGAGCACGGGCCGACGTACCTACCCAGCACGCTCTGGTACAGTGCACGACGTCTGCTTACAAGTGCTGCCCCAATGAATACGCAAATGAGTGGAGGAACAGAGGAACATAACGAGTGCTGATGGTTCCCAACAGGTCCTGAGGAGGTCCACCTGCCTTCGCTTAGTCAGGTTTGTTTTGTACGGGGTCTCCAGGTGGAGTCTGCCAAGCCAGTTTCCCTTTGGGTAGAACTTCAGGAGATGGACAGAAGGTCTTACCTGGAACTGAGGAAGGAACCCACCGGTCCAACTCAGGTTGATAAGGAGCTGTAGTCCCACCAGGTTCCCCTTTACCCTTGCTACAAGGTCGGCCCTGGCCCCAAACGATATCTGTAGGCTTGTTGGAGGTAACCACGGTGCATACCAGCCGCTTAACCAGGCCACTCCCTGACTCCTAGCTGAGTGCTAGGGCATACGTCTGCCATGGTTTTCAGAGCGGGGGGGGACAGTTGCTCGCCCCCAGTTTGCTCGCGAGGGCTTAATCCTCATTGGCTAGAAGCTCTGCTGACACCTCCTACTCGCAGGTGGATAGCACCAGGTGAGTGTGGTTTGGGTGTTCTGGATGTTGTCATGTATATCATGTATGTCATTTACCAACCCGTGCCTCAACCCCCTTCTGCAGCATAGCCACTGTATTGTACCTGACATTCGTCGATCCTAAAAAAGCGGACTGAGACTGTGAATATGGCGGGTGGGGCCCCCCCTCAGGACGAGCATAAGCAACAAAGCGGGAGCCAGCCTGCAGCTAAGAGCTTCTACCTGCCTTGGCTATCAGCCTTCTCAGCGATGAGCATTATTTGGATTCTCTTCCTGTGCCGCTCAATGTCAATGTCAGAAAGCAGACCGGAAGCGGAATCGCTACTTGTTCACATTTTCCTAAAGGTGTTTGGCAGGAAACATGGATCATGGATCAAGTCCATTAAAGCAGAATATTTTGGATCACTGGCCAATATTCTGGCCCTCGGGTGTTCTGAGATCTGGGAGACACGTTTTGGTGAAGACAGTAAATACTCTGCAGCCGACAGCTATTCCGCCCCCGCTATTCCGCGTTTTGCTATTGTGCTCCTGGCTGCGATCGTGGTATATTTAACAATTTGGCGAATGGTGTGCATTAGACTGTTGTTGTTTGGTAGCCCATTAATACCCTGTTTTCTCTTGACCCGGAATCGATCCCCTGGATACCGGCACCCTTGGGTGTTTCAGCGGATCCTGCGGATCAGGTGCGGCGGGGTCGTCATGCTCTGATGGACAGTATACTGAGGAAGTATTCGGTATTCCGAGTTGAGTGCTGTGCCTGAGCTGGATCGTGGTACTATGCTTCCATTTGCCGGAACGGTGGTCGAACTAAGCATTAGATTGTTGTATTTAGTATTGGTGATGCCAGAATATAAATGCCTGTTAACTCTTGCGGAGAATGACCCCTGGATCCGGCCCTTGGGTGTTCTAAAATCTGGGTTCAGGTCTGGACTGTATACTGAGGACAAGATTCGGTATTCCGGTTGCTATTGTGCTGGTGGATTGTGGTATACTTTTCAATTAGGAACGATGTGATTAGACTGTTGTTGTTTGGTGCCCAATAATACCTGTTTCTCTTGGGAATGACCCCTGGATCCGGCCCTTGGGTGTTCTGAGATATGGGATAAGGTGTGAACAGTATACTGAGGACAGTATTCGGTATTCCGGTTGGTCTTGTGCCGGTGGATCGTAGTATATTTTCCATTTGGGAATGGTGTGATTAGATTGTTGTTGTTTGGTGCCCATTAATACCTGTTTCTCTTGGGAATGACCCCTGGATCCGGCCCTTGGGTGTTCTGAGATCTGGAATCAGGTGTGGACAGTATACTGAGGACAGTATTCGGTATTCCGATTGGTCTTATGCTGGTGGATCGTGGTATATTTTCCATTTGGGAATGGCGTGATTAGAATGTTGTTGTTTGTACCTGTTGGTAATACCTGTTTCTCCCGGGAATGGCCCTCGGATCCTTATCCTCATCCACTTTGCGCGTCCGTCAGTCCACTTTCTCACAGTCATTATCATCCCGAAACGGATCAGCCAGAGAGACGGGAGTGTTCTGGAGCATTCCGTCCAAACCTTCCCAAACTCCAGCCCTTCCTGCCACTCTGTGTGCAGTCCAAAAGACGCTGTTAATCATACGCTCCAATCAGGCTCCAACACGAGAGCTCTTGTATAAACATTGTCATTTCGCTCTGTTAATGGATGTTGGCGAACACAAGCTCGCGTGAATCAGCTCCAGATTATGGCTCTGCAAAGAACGAATGTTGTTTACGTCCGCCTTTGTTTCGGAGCGAAAGCTACGGACACGATTATTTGTTAATCCCCACTGATCACTGACAGCAGAACCAAACAGGAACCAGACTTTTTTCCAGCAGAACATGGACGGATTGTCCCATCGGCAGCATCGTTCCCTCGGAAATCAGGGATAGTCTGGCTTTTGTGGAAGAAAGGAGTTTAGGAGTGTGAACCAAGTCCATGCATGAATGATTGCATGTGATGTCATGAGAAAAACGAATGGTTTATGTACTGCATATCGTCGCCGTCCAAAGAAAAACCGGGATCTCCAAAACGACAACTTTACAGGACAGCCCAAAAACCTCATTTAATTTGAATGGAAGTCAATGGAACCGGACGTCTTTCCAGACAGTTTTAGGCCATTTCTGATGATCCAATCTTCATGAAATGTCCACACAGTGTAAACAGCAGCTCATGGGATCAAATGAGGCATAAAAGTAAAAATCAGCAAAAATGGAGATACATGTTTTTCTTTGGACAGCGACGATATACACTCATTCGTTTAACAGCGGTTCAGCCCGGCTCATTCACTCTGGAGTTATAAGGAGTGTTCAAGCGGGACTGCTTTGGAATGAGGCCCAATACAGGACAGCCAATCCGAGCAAAACTCATTTACATATATCCTATACCATAAAGACAACCTGTTTAATTATCAGAGATAAAGAGAGGCTGCAAAATGATCATTTAAAAAAAATTAATGAACGAATTTTGATGGATTTTTGTACATGCATTACAGGTGGAGCTCAGATGTAGAATCTGGAGCCTTTAATAAGGCTTAGGCTGTACTCGAAATGGTATACTACATACTGCTCGTGTACTAAATCTACCTAAAAGTAGTATGTAGTATGTGGCCAGATTGTAAATCTGTAGTCCATTGAAGATACCCAGATGGTGTTCTACTCCAGTCAGAGTTTCTAGTATACAGGTGGAGCTGTCTTCATGGTGTACTGGAGTTCCCCAGATGGTGTTCTACTCCAGACAGAGTTTCTGGTATACAGGTGGAGCTATCTTCATGGGGTACTGCATCCCGTCATGCACCAAAGCCTCACCAGCTCTCAGCCTGCTTCAGCCAGAGAAAAAATGGCCTCAGAAAGTTAAATATAAAGGTCGGGTAACACTGGGGAGCTAAAACGTCAGCCCAGCTCCGAGTATAAACTGTGGGTTAGCAGCAGCTGTAGTGATTACGTAGTGGGGTGTGTGTGTATTAGTATACATCAGAATGAGCCTCAGAAAGTTAAATAGTATTACTAGGTAGCCTGAAGATTAATAAAAGATGAAACTCGCTTTAGAGGATCAGTTTTAGAAATGTGGGCTGTAGTGAAGTTCAGCTGAGGGAAGCTAACAGCTAGGCTAACTCGTATCTCAGGTGAAGCTGAGCTAAACCGCGGTGAATTCTGAGCAGCGTTAGCAACAGCTAGCTCTAAACAGTGGATACAGTAATAACAGATCTGAGGTAAATGTGAGGTAACTGGTCATGTGACTGTATTAGTATACTACACTGTAGGTCAGAACCGGTTACTGTACTGTGTACCACACACAGGGGGCGTACACAGTGTGCAGTACATACTACTGTAGCCTGCAGTGTGTGGTATAGTAGTGTGTCATTTCAAATACAGCCAGTGACTGGCTTCTTGCCATAATGAAGTTTCTCCACTAGAGGGAGCAGCCTGCACATTCTCTAACTTCTCATCATCTGTTGATTTCCATAGTGACCAGCAACAACGCCCTGTCAGATGTCTTCATAAGTTCAATTTAGCAAACATGACCACTGAGAATATATGAGAGAGAGAGAGAGAGAGAGAGAGAGAGAGAGAGAGAGAGGGGGAGAGGAGAGAGAGAGAGAGAGAGGAGAGAGAGAGAAAAAGTAAGAGAGAGGGAGCGAGAGAGACAGAGAAAAGGGGAGAGGGAGAAGGATAGATAGTGAGAGAGGAGGGAGAGCAGCAAAGGTGTGAGAAACAGACAGAGAGAGATAGAGGTAAAGAGAGCGAGGGACAGAGAGGGAGAGTGGCAGAGGAGAGAGAGAGAGGGAGTGAGAGAAAGGTGAGAGACAGAGATAGGATGTATGAAGCTGTAGGTCACATGATTCAGTTTCACCTGATCACATTGCTTGGTACACAGTTAATATATACCACAGAGAAGCAGAGGACAAAGAGAAAGAGATAGACAGACTGGCAAAAGCAGAAGAGAGAAGGAAAGGTAGAGAAAAAGAGAAAAACAAAGAAGACAAACAAAAGCAGAAAAGTACTCCCAGCCTTACCCTTCAACCTCCATCAGCTCACAGCAGCCTCCTTCTAACCAGCAAGCACTTGCAGAGACCAGCAGCCAAGGCCCAAATAGATAAGAAAGGAGAACTACAGATCAGCTGGACACTGTACTACTGAAGACCAGCATCTCCAGAGACTGACACCCACCTCACCCATCACCCCACACTGGAAACAGTCTTGCTCTGCATACTGCCTGGATGTCTCCTCTGGTCCTTCATCTGCATCAGAGTGCACAGGATGGGCAGTAGCTCCATGTCAGAGTCGACAGGATGGGCAGTAGCTCCGCGTCAGAGCGCACAGGATGGGTAGTAGCTCCGCATCAGAGCGCACAGGATGGGCAGTAGCTCCACATCAGAGCGCACAGGATGGGCAGTAGCTCCGCATCAGAGCGCACAGGATGGACAGTAGCTCCGCATCAGAGCGCACAGGATGGGCAGTAGCTCCACATCAGAGCACACAGGATGGGCAGTAGCTCCGCGTCAGAGCGCACAGGATGGGCAGTAGCTCTGCATCAGAGCACACAGGATGGGCAGTAGCTCCGCATCAGAGCGCACAGGATGAGCAGTAGCTCCGCGTCAGAGCGCACAGGATGGGCAGTAGCTCCGCGTCAGAGCGCACAGGATGGGCAGTAGCTCCACATCAGAGCGCACAGGATGAGCAGTAGCTCCACATCAGAGCGCACCAGATAGGCAGTAGCTCTACATCAGAGCGCACAGGATGGGCAGTAGCTCCGCGTCAGAGCGCACAGGATGGGCAGTAGCTCCACATCAGAGCGCACAGGATGAGCAGTAGCTCCACATCAGAGCGCACCAGATAGGCAGTAGCTCTACATCAGAGCGCACAGGATGGGCAGTAGCTCCACATCAGAGCACACAGGATGGGCAGTAGCTCCGCGTCAGAGCGCACAGGATGGGCAGTAGCTCTGCGTCAGAGCGCACAGGATGGGCAGTAGCTCCGCGTCAGAGCGCACAGGATGGGCAGTAGCCATGCATCAGAGCGCACAGGATGGGCAGTAGCTCCGCGTCAGAGCGCACAGGATGGGCAGTAGCTCCGCATCAGAGCGCACAGGATGGGCAGTAGCTCCGCATCATAGCTCATAGGATGGGTAGTAGCTCCGCGTCAGAGCGCACAGGATGGGCAGTAGCTCCGCATCAGAGCACAATGGATGGGCAGTAGCTCCGCATCAGAGCGCACAGGACGGGCAGTAGCTCCGCATCAGAGCGCACAGGATGGGCAGTAGCTCTGCATCAGAGCGCACAGGATGGGCAGTAGCTCTGCATCAGAGCGCACAGGATGGGCAGTAGCTCCGCATCAGAGCGCACAGGATGGGCAGTAGCTCCGCATCAGAGCGCACAGGATGGGCAGTAGCTCCGCATCAGAGCACACAGGATGGGCAGTAGCTCCGCATCAGAGCACACAGGATGGGCAGTAGCTCCGCATCAGAGCGCACAGGATGGGCAGTAGCTCCGCATCAGAGCGCACAGGATGGGCAGTAGCTCTGCGTCAGAGCGCACAGGATGGGCAGTAGCTCTGCATCAGAGCGCACAGGATGGGCAGTAGCTCTGCGTCAGAGCGCACAGGATGGGCAGTAGTGCCGCGTCAGAGCGCACAGGATGGGCAGTAGCTCCGCGTCAGAGCGCACAGGATGGGCAGTAGCTCTGCATCAGAGCGCACAGGATAGGCAGTAGCTCCACATCAGAGCGCACAGGATGGGCAGTAGCTCTGCGTCAGAGTGCACAGGATGGGCAGTAGCTCTGCGTCAGAGTGCACAGTAAACACACTGAACTTAGCTCTGGTAGAAGCACTGAGAACACTATATGGTGTTAACAATAGGATACACTGTAGGTTTAAATCTAACTCTATTAGGAAGAGAGAGAGAGAGAAGCCATGGGGAAAGAAAGGCAGAGGAGAGGGAAACAAAAGCTGAGAGGCGAAAGAGAGCGAGAGATGTGTGTGTGCTCTCTGCCGTGTCTACAGTGTTAAGTGGGGAGTGGGTTGCAGGATGTGGCCCTGCCAGCCGTTGGCTCAGGACCCTCGTGCCGCACAGTGAGCCGTATTGTGAGACTGTTTCATTTAAAGGTTTTTTTTTTCCCTCCTCAGCTGGATTTTCCCTCCATAATTGTCCAGCTGTAGGTCAGTGAGGTGAAACACATCACTGCTGCTGAAATAAGTCAAGTCATGTAGGCTTTACTGTCCTTCCCCAGTCTAACTTATACACACCAGAACGGAACGCAGTTCTACAGCGGCAGCACAGACGCAGACTACATACAGAACGTCCGCACAACACTAGTGCAGAACGCACCATGCAATAACCACACACGTGTACAGTATACTGGATATGCATGGCAGCAATCACTGGATCAGGCAGCCATTCATGGGAATACGGATGGCTATCATATACATGCACTCAACATCAACAGCTGCACCCGGAAGGAGGTGTGGGATTGGGAATGCTATTGGGAAGGAAGATATAGATAACCAACGGGAGGCTTTCCAAGTTGTGATGGATCCCTATGCAGCAAAGCTAGCAGTGTGTCCAGCTAACAGAGAACGCACACACCACTGAGCCACTAAAACCATTCAAATGAATAGCGCTAATGCTAACGCTAATGCTAATGAGTGCTGTAATACCTCCATGGTTCTTTAAACAAGCAGTTCAACCAACAAGACTAACGTTGCTAACAGTATACGAACACCAGTACCCGCTGACGTCATGGATATGGAATCATGCTAACCGGCTTAGCCATGTTAGCACCTTCGATCATGCTATGCCCTATGCTCCATTCACTACCATCCCCTCCGTACAGCTGACAGACAGGCCGAGCTTCATTTGAGGTTTAACAGGAAACCTAATCTGTAGAGAGCGTAGCTGCACGGTCATACCCACCACGGCTTTGCCATTACCTCACCGGCTCCTGCTGAGGCTGATGGAGACACCTGGAGCTCTAAATGTGCCGTGAAACAGCTGAGAGCCCGACACAAAGGCAGCCATTGTAACTTCACCTCATGCTGTTTATCTTCTGTTCAGCTGATGATTACAGCCGCACTCATTACCGCACCAAGTTTAGACCATCGCACCGAGCTTGGAAAAACGTCAACACGTCCTGTACCAAAAACAAGCATGCTCTATAGGAACGTACGTATGACCCACACAGTGATCTTATGTACGGTAGGTCGTGTAGAATAGGCATCTCTGGTGAACTCTGTATTCCTGTGCCATGGAAAAGCCCTTCATCAACAATACAACAGCTGCACCCAGAAGGAGGTGTGGTAGTGCGATGGTGTTGGGAAGGAAGATAAAGAGGACCAGGATCAATAACTGATGATAAGTTTAGACTGATATGATCAATATTTATTGAGCTGCACATACAGAAGTCTGTCTCTCAGTATGGCGTCGGGTCGCCATGTTGGCTAACCCAACACGCCAGACGTCTTGGTATGGAGCTGTGGAGGTTCCTAATGGTGCCCTGTGATAACCCATCCCATGCATCTTGAACATCCTCCCACAGTTCCTGCAGATGGTGCGGTAGGGGTGGAGGTGGAGGGACACCAGGCCTTCTGGATGTGTGACAACAAACCGTTCATCTTGGTGCTGACCACGGTGCCTCCACACACGGACTCGTTGGGCGTCTCCACCAAGACTAAAGCGGGACTCGTCACTGAAGATGACCCGCTGCCACTCTACACCCAGAAGGAAGCTACATCTGCAGGAACTGTGTGAGGATGTTCAAGCTGCATGGGATGGGTTATCACAGGACACCATTAGGAACCTCTACAGCTCCATACCGAGACGTCTGGCGTGTTGGGTTAGCAAACATGGCGGGCCGACGCCATACTGAGAGACAGACTTCTGTAGGTGTAGCTCAACAAATGTTGCCCATCACCCTGCAATACCACACTTCCTGTCTGGGTGCAGGGATTCTTTTGATGGTGAGTGTATTTGAAGCACAGAGAGCAGGGCATGGTGAACAGGACGGAGAAGGTGATCTGGGGCGTGGCTCCCTGGAGCATGAGGTGCCCTTTATTGATAAGGCTTTGCATTGGACTCTTTGCGAAGGCTCCACTGCCTTGGAGATCTTCTCTCTGTGATTTGGCCTTGACTCGGGCTGCGGTGACGAGTGATTCGGCGCTGTATAGAGAACCGCTGCCAGTGTTTATACCGACGACACAATTGAAAAGATGAGAAATGACGAAGCGCCATCCAGATACACACACGCCAGATCCCCGTGGACGCTCAAGACCTTTTATCCTCGTGCTTAAAGAGCATCACCTACTTACAACACAGAGGCAGTGTGTGTAAACTGGAAGTCAGAGGAGGATGAATGACTTCCTCTCGCTCTGAATGTGTGGTGAGGCCACCCAGCGAGAGAGTCCACAGCTCTGCCCTTCACGCCTCTCCTCTCAGTGCTGTGAGAAAAGAACCCGGCCGCCGCCGAAGGCCTCGCTCTCTCAAATTACCCACCAGGCTGCCAGCGCAGAAGTGTGTGAGAGGCACCGGACTCAGTTACCGTCGGGGTTCTTTAAGCATCATTTAGTCTTATGATTCAGTCTGAGGCTTTTCTACATCTTCTAAAGAACAGCTGCACCCAGAAGGAGGTGTGGGAGTGCGGTGGTGTTGGGAAGGAAGATAAAGGTGACCAGGATCAATAACTGGTGATAAATTTAGACTGATATGATCAATATTTATTGAGCTACACATACAGAAGTCTGTCTCTCAGTATGGAGTCGGGCCGCCGTGGTTGCTAACCCAACACGCCAGACGTCTCGGTATGGAGCTGTCGAGGTTCCTAATGGTGTCCTGTGATAATCCATCCCATGCAGCTTCAACATCCTCACACAGTTCCTGCAGATGGTGCGGTAGGGGTGGAGGTGGAGTGACACCAGGTCTTCTAAAAGTTGCAACTGTCATAGTCTTTACTTTGCGAGAGACTTTCATGCAAATCTATTTGCTTGAAATCTATATGGAATTAATTTCACAAGAGCCATATGATGTCTTTAGCAATTAGTCTGCAGCTTAGACGCAACAGCAGTAGGCCGGCTTTACTTAGTGAAACTTCTAGCAAATGTAGTTGGTTGAAATTTACACAAATTACATGCAAATTATTTCACTTAAGTTGTGTAATGTAAAACCTCCCGCAACTAATTTGCAACTCAACTGCAACCATCGTAACTCTTGGCTTTACTTTCGAAATGTCAATAAAATCAATTTTACCTTAGGCTGCATAACGTAAAACCTTCTGAAAAAACCTCCTGTAAAACCTCCTGCAACTAATTTGCAACTCAGCTGCAACCATTGTAACTCATGGCTTTACTTTTGAAATGTACTTAAAATCAATTTTACTTAAAGCTGCTTAACGTAAAGCCTTCTGAAAATCATTGGCAGCTCAGCTGCAACAGTTGTAACACTCCTAGGCAGGCTTTACTGGTAAAACATTCATGCAACTGTAGCTGTTTGAGATCTGCATGCAACTATTTGTACTTGAGCTGCGTAATGCAAAGCCTCGAGCAACTCATTTAAACTTAGCTGCACCAGATGTAGCTCTTATAGACTGGCTTTACTTGATGAAGTTCTTTTGCATAATGTAAAGCCTCCCGCAATGCGTTTGCAACTCACACGCAACAGCTGTAACTGTTGTAAGCTAGCTTTACCAGGGGAGACTTTCACGCAACTGCAGCTGTTTGAAATTTATGTCGAATTAGTATCAGTTGAGTTGCATAATGTAAAGCCTTCTGCAATTTGTTCGCAACTCATCCGCAACAGTGGTACCAGTTGTGGGCTGTCGACGTGGTGAAAGTGTATTCAAGCTGGTTGCATGTCGTGAGTTGCCTCACCATTAATCTATACTTATTAACTATATATTTGCAGTTTCAAAAACGAATGTTTAAGGGCAAAATGTTGCTAATATTAATAATTATTATTATTAAAGGTGCTAATAATAATGCAGTTGCATGCTAACAGCTTATTTGAAGATATATACAGTATATATGATATTTAGCATTAACACATACAGTATATATACAGTAGTTTGTATTTTCATGGGGCTTCTAAAGCGGCTACCTCTTTAGCCTAGGGCAAAGACCCTGATCAGCCCCTTCCTAAAGTTGCACCATAGTCAGACAACTACGTCAGGCTTTCAGAGAGGCCATGATGACCCTGACTGAGATCTGTTTGGACACCCCGGACAGTCTGCATGAGTCACCCTGGTTTGTTCTGTGAAGTGACAGTCCGAGTGCAGCTGTTCCTCTGCAGAACCCAGCCCTCTTCTCCTCCGTATGTTTCTCTCTCTCGACTTTCCCTCGTCCTCTTCCCCCAATTTGCTGGAGTTTGGATAAGCGAATAAAACTCATTACTCTCCTCCTGCGTCTCTAATGTGGCTGCACAGATCACGTTTTATTTTGGTGCCCTTTTGACCTCCACCCCTGAGCTCGCTGTGGGGAACGTGCAGGCTCGGTGACCTTGCGGCTCCTTGCTTACAGTGGAACCACACTCCGACAAGTATGCGAGGAATTAGCGGCGGATTCGCAGGGTGTGCATTACAGCTGCTCACTCAATACCACCTTTTCCCCAAGCCTCCTGGGAATGACGTGAGGAATACCCTACTTCCCACACCGACTGTGGCTCCAGGGCTCGCAGTCACAGAGCAGGGGGCTGAGTTACATGACCCATCTCTGATCAGTTTCTTCTGTGTTTGCGACGGCCGTAGCTACGGTAACTGATTTTAGCCTGGCACTGCTGCAGCCGAGGTGGTTTGTGAAAACTGAGCTATGTTTATGGACGCCATTGTGAAGTCCACAGTCAGGGTTAGGCTCAGCAGCAGGGTTGGTTCATGGTTTTCACCCAGTGAACGACAGGGGGGTACAGTATTCTCACTCAAATGGAATACTGCATTGGAACGTTGGTATTCCAGCTGAGTGAGCACAATATCCCATTTGGGTTTCTCAGTGTTCCGGTTTTGTGGATATGATATCCCTACTGGGAGGAACAATATTCAATAACATAACACTCCAATTAACATGGTACATTATACCAGCTAAATGTATTTTTATTCCAGATGGGGGCCACAAGATCCGTTTTGTGAAACCCAGTATTCCAGCTGAGGAGTAAAGTATTCCAAATGAGGGAACCCAATATTCCAACTGAGGAATACTGTATTTCGGTAGAAAGGGCACATTCAAATCTTTTTGCACAGTGATTCCTAATTTAAACAGTAATTCTATATTTTTAAGTGACAACCCAACCTTGTGCAGTTATTCTAAACATCTGAACAGTAGCCCTAAATGGTCAATTTATACAGTTATTCAAAACATTTGAATGGTAATTCTAAACATTTGAATGGTAATGCTAAACATTACTAAACATTAACAGTTATTATAAACATTTGAATGGTAATTCTAAACATTTGAAAGGTAATTCTAAACATTTGAACAGTTATTCTAAACATTTGAATGGTAATTATAAACATTTGAATGGTAATTATAAACATTTGAACAGTTATTCTAAACATTTGAATGGTAATTATAGACATTTGAATGGTAATTCTAAACATTTGAACAGTTATTATAAACATTTGAATGGTAATTCTAAACATTTAAACAGTTATTATAAACATTTGAATGGTAATTCTAAACATTTGAACAGTTATTCTAAACATTTGAATGGTAATTCTAAACATTTGAATGGTAATTCTAAACATTTGAACAGTTATTCTAAACATTTGAATGGTAATTCCAAACACTTGAATGGTAATTCTAAACATTTGAACAGTTATTCTAAACATTTGAACAGCTATTCTAAACATTTGAATGGTAATTCTAAACATTTGAATGGTAATTCTAAACATTTGAAACAATATTATAAACATTTGAATGGTAATTATAGACATTTGAATGATAATTCTAAACATTTGAACAGTATTATTCTTTAAACAGTTTCTAAACATTTGATTCTAAACATTTTGAACAGTTATTCTAAAACATTTGAATGGTAATTCTAAACATTTGAAAAACAGTATTCTAAACATTAACAGCTATTCTAAACATTAATTATAACACATTGAATGGTAATTATAAACATTTGAACAGTTATTTTATAGACATTTAGACATTTGATGTAATTCTAAACATTTGAACAGCTATTCTAAACATTGAATGGTAGTTATTATAAACATTTGAATGGTAATTCTAAACAACATTTGAACAGTTTCTGAACATTAATTCTAACATTTGAATGGTAATTCTAAACATTTGAACAGTTATTCTAAACATTTGAATGGTAATTCCAAACACTTGAATGGTAATTCTAAACATTTGAACAGTTATTCTAAACATTTGAACAGCTATTCTAAACATTTGAATGGTAATTCTAAACATTTGAATGGTAATTCTAAACATTTGAACAGTTATTCTAAACATTTGAATGGTAATTATAGACATTTGAATGGTAATTCTAAACATTTGAACAGTTATTATAAACATTTGAATGGTAATTCTAAACATTTGAACAGTTATTCTAAACATTTGAATGGTAATTATAAACATTTAAACAGTTATTATAAACATTTGAACAGTTATTCTAAACATTTGAACAGCTATTCTAAACATTTGAATGGTAATTATAAACATTTAAAACAGTTATTATAAACATTTGAATAATGAACATTTTAATTCTAATTCTACATTTGAACAGTTATTATAAACATTTGAATGGTAATTCTAAACATTTAAACAGTTATTCAAAACATTTGAATGGTAATTCTAAACATTTGAACAGTTATTCTAAACATTTGAATGGTAATTATAGACATTTGAATGGTAATTCTAAACATTTGAACAGTTATTATAAACATTTGAATGGTAATTCTAAACATTTAAACAGTTATTCAAAACATTTGAATGGTAATTCTAAACATTTGAACAGTTATTCTAAACATTTGAATGGTAATTCTAAACATTTGAATGGTAATTCTAAACATTTTAATGGTAATTCTAAACATTTGAACAGTTATTATAAACATTTGAATGGTAATTATAGACATTTGAATGGTAATTTTAAACATTTGAACAGTTATTATAAACATTTGAATGGTAATTCTAAACATTTGATTGGTAATTCTAAACATTTAAACAGTTATTCAAAACATTTGAATGGTAATTCTAAACATTTGAACAGTTATTCAAAACATTTGAATGGTAATTCTAAACATTTGAATGGTTATTCTAAGCATTTGAACAGTTATTCTAACATTTGAATGGTAATTCTAAACATTTGAACAGTTATTATAATCATTTGAATGGTAATTCTGAACATTTGAATGGTAATTTTAAACATTTGAACAGTTATTCAAAACATTTGAACAGTAATTCTAAACATTTGAATGGTAATTCTAAACATTTGAATGCTAATTCTAAACATCTGAACAGTTATTATAAACATTTGAACAGTAATTCTAAACCATTAAACAGTTATTATAAACATTTAAACAGTTATTTTAAACATTTTAATGGTAAGTCTAAACATTTGAACAGTTATTTTAAACATTTGAATGGTAATTCTAAACATTTGAACAGTTATTATAAACATTTACAGTAAATGGTAATTCTAAACATTTGAACAGTTATTCAAAACATTTGAATAGCAATTCTAAACGTTTGACTGGTAAGTCTAAACATTTGAACAGTTATTATAAACTTTTGAATGGTAATTCTAAACATTTAAACAGTCATTCTAAACATTTGAACAGTTATTCGAAACGTTTGAATGGTAAGTCTAAACATTTGAACATTTTGAACACTTCTGAATGGTCAGTGTAAACTTGAACAGTGAATCTAAACTTTTGAACTGTAATTCTAAACTTTGAACAATTATACAACATACATTCCTAACATTTGAACAATAATTATAAATATTTGAATTGTAATTCTACATTTTTGTTACTCTAGGCTTGTGTTCTAAATGTTGGAATGGTAATTATAAACTTTGAACAGTAATTTAAAACAAATAAATGTAAATGTGAACATTGACTCTAAACTGTTGAATGGCAACTCTAAACTTTTGAAAGAGATTCTTACTGTTTAAATGGTAATTCTAAACTTTTGAATGATGATTCTGAATTTTTGACCAGTGATTCTACATGCTTGAATGGTAATTCTATATTGAGTAAAGCCAGTATTTAAGCTGTGAAGCGCAGTATTCCAAATGAGGCCCAATATTCTAACTGATGAGAACTGTATTTAAATTGATGGAGCAATTCTAAACTTTTGAATAGTAATTCTTAAAACTTTGGACAGTGATTCTAAACTTGTAAATGGTAAGTTAGACTAATAAGTTATTAATAAATTTGTATAATTTTGAATGAATTAGTAAGTTAGAAACTAACTTTTAAACAGAGTTATAAAGATTTTAACAGCGATTAGAAACTTTTGAATAGTTATTCTACATTTATAAATGGGCATTCTAAACATTTGACTGGAGATTTGAAATTGGATCACAGTTTTCAACGATACAACACAACAACTAAGGCGTACTACATTGTTACATTCATATTACAACTAAGGAATGCAATAGTCTAACTGCAGTATGTTTATATAAGTTTTATACATATTGTGAGAAGCACAATCTGGCAACTAACAGGTGTATTATTCTAACCGAAGCCCACAGTCTTTTAAACGAGAGTCCATTTCTCTTTTGGGCTGCCTTTAGCTCCACACCCGCTCAATGGAGATTCTCCAATCCCCATTAAACGGGTGCTTGCAATTCCCAGACAACTGTGTTCAACTTTGTGGAGCTAGCTTGATATCCCAGGAAGTCTTCAGTTTTCACAGATGTGATCCAACTCAGTCGCTGGCCATTTTTATTATACTTCATTCTTCTTCTCCTGCCAATGTGTAAAAGAACAAAAGTTACAAAGCAAGGCAGAACATCAACATGAAGAACTGCAGACTATGGAATGTGCATTATGTGGTCAGAAGCTGTTCATTTGAGGAAGGTGAGGCTTGACTGTCTTGGTTGTATGAAAGTTGAAATGTACAACATCACCCAATCTCAGGTTACCTTTGAACATCCGCACATGAAGAGTATCACTGTACGGATGATTTATACTGCAGTTGATTTGGTTTAGGAGACGAATGGAGGCTGGAAATAAAATGGAGACTTTGTGTGTGATTTATAGATGAACCACACACCCTGACCTGTGAACACTGAAGATTTACTCACAGAGTCTCATAGGCTGTAGATTAAATCTGAATTCTAAGGAAACCATATGGGAATTTTCAGTCTTGTGCGCATATACACACTGCAAACAATGTATACTGTAGCTGCTTTAACATCTTTAGCACCGTTTAACTTTTCAACAGTGATTCTAGAGTTTAAAATTCTGACGAAACTTTTGAACACTGATTGTAAACTTTTGAACAGTAATTGTTAAGCTTCTGAACAGTGATTTTGAACTCCAAACTGTTGGACTGCCAATCTAAAGTTCTAATTAAACATTTACATCAGTGATTCTAAACTTTTGAACATTGATTTTAAAATTATAAATTTTTTCAATCTTGACTTAAACCTTTTAAACAATGGTTCTAAGCGTTCAAACTGTGATATTAAACAATTATTTCAAACTTTGGAACAGTGGTATAAAAACGTTTGTAACTTTTGTTCTAAACTTTGGAATGGTGAACTTTGAACTTAAAACTTTTGAACAGTGATTTAAACTGTGAGTCTAAACTTTTAAATAGTGACTTCTAAACTTCTGAACTGCGATTCTAAGCTTCTGAACAGTTTCTTAACTTTTAAACTGTGATTCTAAACTTTTAAGTAGTGATTCTAAACTTCTGAACTGTGATTCCAAACTTCTGAACTGTGATTCTAAACTTCTGAACAGTTTCTTAACTTTTGAACTGTGATGCTAAACTTTTAAACTGTGATTCTAAACTTTTAAGTAGTGATTCTAAACTTTTAAACAGTGATTCTAAACTTCTGAACTGTGATTCTAAACTTTTAAATAGTGATTCTAAACTTCTGAACTGTGATTCTAAACTTTTAAATAGTGATTCTAAACTTTTAAACTGTGATTCTAAACTTCTGAACTGTGATTCTAAACTTTTAAACAGTGATTCTAAACTTCTGAACTGTGATTCTAAACTTTTAAATAGTGATTCTAAACTTCTGAACTGTGATTCTAAACTTCTGAACTGTGATTCTAAACTTTTAAATAGTGATTCTAAACTTTTAAATAGTGATTCTAAACTTCTGAACTGTGATTCCAAACTTCTGAACTGTGATTCTAAACTTTTAAATAGTGATTCTAAACTTCTGAACTGTGATTCTAAACTTCTGAACTGTGGTTCTAAACGTTTAATTAATGATTCTAAACTTCTGAACTGTGATTCTAAACTTCTGAACGGTGATTCTAAACTTCTGAACTGTGATTCTAAACTTTTTAATTAGTGATTCTAAACCTCTCAACTGTGGTTCTAAACTTTTAATTAGTGTTTCTAAACTTCTAAACTGTGATTCTAGACTTCTGAACTGTGATTCTAAATTTCTGAACTGTGATTCTAAACTTCTGAACAGTTTCTTAACTTTTGAACTGTGATTCTAAACTTTCAAATAGTGGTTCTAAACTAAATGTATTCGGCCGCTTTGCTTTCACGTTTTCTTGCCCTCCTTTGTCTGAACCACATGTGTACTACCTCTGGCTGAATGCACAAGCAAGAAGTGTCTTATTTCACTGCAGCATGTTCGTTACTTTTCCTTACTCTCCCTCTCTAATGCAGAACAGAGCTTCTACCGAGCTGATCGGTGTACTCCCAAAAGTTACTGTTCCACCATTCGTTCTTCTGAACCACACCGATTCCCATGATGCAAGCTCGTCAATTACAGCCACTAATTAAATAATGCTGTCTATGAACTCCGCTTGGTCACCTCACAGTCGTTCTGACATCAGAGCTATAGCCCTCCTCCTCGCTGGAAAGAACCGCACTGGATGTGAAATTGTTCACATGTCTGAATGCAGCTGTTCCTTTGATTCTGACATTCTACGGTTCCAGATTGTCTTACACGTCAGAGTGGCTGTAGGATGATAAAACTCACAGCACCTGTGCAAACTGCCAGCTGACATAAATACAGCCACTCCCTTTGCCCCTAAATGAACCTCGCTTAAGGTTGGACAGTTTCTTCATGAACTGCGTAGCTCTGCGCTGGTTGGGATCTGAGCTCCAGAAGGTTGGAGAGAACTGTGTAGAAGCTCATTCTTCCAGGTTTGTTGATTTGTTTGTACATTACTAGTGGCAACGTCCATTAGAGGGCAGTACTCATCACCATAGGTGCATCATGATGCACTAATCTGAAGTTGTTCAACTGCGTGTTATTCTACTAAGCTGGTTTAAAGTCAGGGTTGTAAACATGTCAGGTTTTAACTGACCTGAACTTCAGACCAAAAATCTTTTACTCTTAATGACCCCCTAGACCTTAATTATGTTCATTGTAGTACAACAGTTGACTGAACATTCTAAAACATAATTATAACACTCATAACTAATCATAATCACGACACTAGCCAAACTTTGCCAAATGTTACAGTACTGTTTTGACTGTTTTGGTGGGGACGGTTTTAGCTCCAGAACTCAAAAACACAACCAAGTTTGGGACTAGCTTACACAAGCAGCTACACAAATCAAGTCATCACATTGTTCACTAAACCACAAAAACAGTTACTGAACTGCAGAAAACAGGAGTCTGTGTAGTGACCATTCAGCATTAAGCAGCTGTACTACAGCAGGGGGCGCTCTCAACCCCAGAACAGCGGCGGGGGTATTACCACATGATTATATTTATTTCAACTTTAATAAGAGGCTATCGATAATTTGGACAAACAGGGTTGAACAATGACTTTATTAACACACCCATGCATGACTTTATTACCACTCAAATGCTTGTCCTTATTAACACTTAAATGCATGGCCTTTTTAACACTGCCATGCATGACTTTATTAACACGCCCATGCATGACTTTATTAACACACCCATGCATGACTTTATTAACACACCCATGCATGACTTTATTAACACTTACATGCATGACTTTATTAACACTTTCATGCATGACTTTTTAAACTCTTAAATGCACAACTTTATTAACACTCAAATTTACGATTATATTAACACTTCCATGCATGACTTTATTACCTAGCTAATGCATGACTTTATTAACTCTTAAATGCATGACTTTATTAACACTCAAATGCTTGTCCTTATTAACACTTAAATGCATGGCCTTTTTAACATTGCCATGCATGACTTTATTAACACTTAAAGGCATGACTTTATTAACACTTACATGCATGACTTTATTAACACTTAAATGCTTGTCCTTATTAACACTTAAATGCATGGCCTTTTTAACACTGCCATGTATGACTTTATTAACACTTAAAGGCATGACTTTATTAACACACCCATGCACGACTTTATTAACACTTTCATGCATGACTTTATTAACACTTACATGCATGACTTTATTAACACTCAAATGCTTGTCCTTATTAACACTTAAATGCATGGCCTTTTTAACACTGCCATGCATGACTTTATTAACACTTAAAGGCATGGCTTTATTAACACTTACATGCATGACTTTATTAACACTTACATGCATGATTTTATTAACACTCCCATGCATGACTTTATTACCTAGCTGATGCATGACTTTATTAACACTTAAATTCATGACTTTATTAACACATAATGTATGACCTAATTAACACTTCCATGCATGACTTTTTAACACTTACATGTATGATTTTATTAACACTTAAAGGCATGACTTTATTAACACTTCCATGCATGACTTTATTAATTCTTAAATGCATGACTTTATTAACACTTAATGCATGACCTTATTAACACTTCCATGCATTACTTTATTGACTCTTAAATGCACAACTTTATTAACACTTAAAGGTATGATTTTATTAACACTTCCATGCACGACTTTATTAACACTTAATGCATGGCCTTATTAACACTTATATGCATGACTTTATTCATGCTTTCATGACTTTATAAATTAACTAATGCTTGACCTGATTAACCCTTACATGTAAGACTTTAATAATGCATATATGCATGACCTCATTAGCGATTACACGCATGACCGTATTACCAAGCTTATGCATGACTTTATTAACACTCCCATGCATGACTTTATTACCTAGCTAATGCATGACTTTTTAAACTCTTAAATGCACAACTTTATTAACACTTAAATGCATGATTTTATTAACACTCCCATGCATGACAGTTACATGCATGACTTTATTACCTCTTAAACTCATGACTTTATTAACACTTAATGTATGACCTAATTAACACTTCCATGCATGACTTTTTAACACTTACATGTATGATTTTATTAACACTTAAAGGCATGACTTAATTAACACTTCCATGCATGACTTTATTAATTCTTAAATGCATGACTTTATTAACGCTTAATGCATGACCATATTAACACTTCCATGCATTACTTTATTAACTCTTAAATGCACAACTTTATTAACACTTAAAGGTATGATTTTATTAACACTTCCATGCACGACTTTATTAACACTTAATGCATGGCCTTATTAACGCTTATATGCATGACTTTATTAATGCTTTCATGACTAATGCTTGACCTGATTTACCCTTACATGTAAGACTTTAATAATGCATATATGCATGACCTCATTAGCGATTACACGCATGACCGTATCACCAAGCTTATGCATGACTTTATTAACACTCCCATGCATGACTTTATTACCTAGCTAATGCATGACTTTTTAAACTCTTAAATGCACAACTTTATTAACACTTCAAATTCACGATTATATTAACACTTCCATGCATGACTTTATTAACACTTAAATGCATGACTTTATTAACACTTCCATGCATGACTTTATTAACACTTAAATGCATGACTTTATTAACACTTCCATGCATAAGTTTATTAACAAACGCATACGTTTGGTGCTTCTTTGTGGACTAGTTTTTGCTGCCCCTGAAAAGTGATTATGTGCCGTCAGAGACTGACAGACATGGTGACCCGGACATGTAATAGCTCTAAAGGTCTGAATTGTATCGATGGCTAAGATTTCATGAAGCCTTCCGTAACTGATGCCGGAGAGTTACACTCCTTCCTGTTAGACGTTCTCAGTTTGGCAGATTTCAACAATGTGAGTTTGCAGAGTTTGGAGTGGAGGGTGGAAGCTGTCCGAGGCTTCATTCCTGCTGGCCCACAAACATTTCCCTGCAGCAGAGGCACAGTGCAGACCCTACAACAACCTGCCCGAGTCCAAACCCACTAACCTTGCTTTTTCCAGCAGCCTGTCTGTGAGCTGAGTAGCAGCTAGTGTTTGATGGTGCATTAGTGAGTTTAATCTCATTGTGTCGTTTTGATTCAGCTGCGTTTTTGCTTTACCGTTGAGCACTCCTCTCACTTCGGAGCTTCGTCAGGATCTCTTTCTCCACGCCACCTTAAACGATGCAGCGTTCTGAACCGACTCCAGCCTCACTGTTCCTATGCTGACAGAAGCTGGAAGTTCAGAAAACACTGCAGTGGTCCTTGCAGTAGGACTCTGGTCTATGCATGTTGCAGTGGGGTCCTTGCTGTAGGACACTGGTCTATGCATGTTGCAGTGGGGTCCTTGCTGTAGGACTCTGGCCTATGTAAGGCATGCTGCAGTGGGGTCCTCGCTGTAGGACTCTGGCCTATGTAAGGCATGCTGCAGTGGGGTCCTCGCTGTAGGACTCTGGCCTATGTAAGGCATGCTGCAGTGGGGTCCTCGCTGTAGGACTCTGGCCTATGTAAGGCATGCTGCAGTGGGGTCCTCGCTGTAGGACTCTGGCCTATGTAAGGCATGCTGCAGTGGGGTCCTTGCTGTAGGACTCTGGCCTATGTAAGGCATGCTGCAGTGGGGTCCTTGCTGTAGGACTCTGGCCTATGCATGTTGCAGTGGGGCCCTCGCTGTAGGACTCTGGCCTATGTAAGGCATGCTGCAGTGGGGTCCTCACTGTAGGACTCTGGTCTGTGAAAGGCATGTGCAGTGGGGTCCTTGCTGTAGGACTCTGGTCTATGCATGTTGCAGTGGGGTCCTTGCTGTAGGACTCTGGCCTATGCATGTTGCAGTGGGGTCCTTGCTGTAGGACTCTGGCCTATGCATGTTGCAGTGGTCCTTGCTGTAGGACTCTGGCCTATGTAAGGTATGCTGCAGTGGGGTCCTCGCTGTAGGACTCTGGCCTATGCAAGGCATACTGCAGTGGGGTCCTTGCTGTAGGACTCTGGCCTATGTAAGGCATGCTGCAGTGGGGTCCTCGCTGTAGGACTCTGGCCTATGTAGGTATGCTGCAGTGGGGTCCTCGCTGTAGGACTCTGGCCTATGTAAGGCATGCTGCAGTGGGGTCCTCGCTGTAGGACTCTGGCCTATGTAAGGCATGCTGCAGTGGGGTCCTCGCTGTAGGACTCTGGCCTATGTAAGGCATGCTGCAGTGGGGTCCTCGCTGTAGGACTCTGGCCTATGTAAGGCATGCTGCAGTGGGGTCCTCGCTGTAGGACTCTGGCCTATGTAAGGTATGCTGCAGTGGGGTCCTTGCTGTAGGACTCTGGCCTATGTAAGGCATGCTGCAGTGGGGTCCTCGCTGTAGGACTCTGGCCTATGTAAGGCATGCTTCAGTGGGGTCCTCGCTGTAGGACTCTGGCCTATGTAAGGTATGCTGCAGTGGGGTCCTCGCTGTAGGACTCTGGCCTATGTAAGGCATGCTGCAGTGGGGTCCTCGCTGTAGGTCTCTGGCCTATGTAAGGTATGCTGCAGTGGGGTCCTCGCTGTAGGACTCTGGCCTATGTAAGGCATGCTGCAGTGGGGTCCTCGCTGTAGCACTCTGGCCTATGTAAGGCATGCTGCAGTGGGGTCCTCGCTGTAGGACTCTGGTGAATGAATGGCTGGTCTGTGTGGCCACTGGAGGTCATTTCTGGTTATGTAGCTGCACATTTTCGTTTCCGTGGGTGGGTGGAAAAGGGGGCAGAAGGGGTCACAACCTGCATAAATATCAACTATGAATAGAAATGGAAAAACTGATTTTGGGCGAAAGAGTAGGCCAAATATGCACGCGGTGCAGAATTAGCAGAATTAACCCCGGAATGCACAGATGTGTAGCTCATAACCCACAGGCCTGAAAACTGGTGTATAGATTCATTCATGGCTACGCCGTCCCTTAAACGTCTGTGTGCTGAATTCATAACCCATACGTGCCCTAGGTCACCTATACTGAACATCCAGGATGCTGTCACATGACAGTTTGTGTATTTGTGACCTCATTTACAGGACAAGGATGTGATTGGTTAGTGCATGAGACCACACCAAGGTCTATTACAAAGCCATTTATCCATTCTAATGCTGTAATAACATGATCTACATTACCTAGAACCTTTTCTGACCCCATATCTAGAACACAATGATGAAATACAGGTTTGGGAATGGTTGTTGAGAATCCTATAACTGATCCCTCATCATTGTCCTTTAAGGGGAAGTGGGCCTGGGCTCTTATAGGCTGGGCGTGGGAGACGTTTGTGGAGAAATCCAGCGTTCCAGGCTAGGAAGGAACTGTGTCGGCACCTTCCATTCCCTTCCCAGCGAACCCAGTTGTCAGCGGTGCATGGTGGAAGCCCATCTTTACACCAGGCTGAAGTTGCTTCCCATTCACCCGCTTCTTAATCCAATGTTCCGTTCCACCTTAAATGCTACAGCTTGTACAGGCACCAGAATGTAGCTGAGGCACCATTTAAGGTGGAACGGAACAGTCAGAAACAAGCTGGTGAATAGGAACTTCAGCTCCCACGTCTCTAACAGGATCCCGGACAGCATTGAACAATACTGAAGCAGCTCCGCTCAGCGTTTTACCCTGAAGAGACAGAAGAGAGCAGCAGCTCCACCTTTATTAGCATCACAATGCAAGTAGCATCCATGCTAATCACAAGCAGATCATCTTAAACTGAGAGTTCCATAGTGAGGATCAGCTTTAGTCTACTGTGTGTTGATATCCAGTTGGAAAACCAGCAGCTAGTATAGGTAACGTTAGCTACTAGCATGCTAACTAGCATAGCTAACTGAATAGTGTGAGGGCAGAGGTTATTTACAAAGAGGCTCGTTTTATTTAGTCTGTTTTCACATGTTGTGTCTGGGTGATCATCGCAGCTGGTGTCTCGCTGTAAACCAGCCAATCAGAGCAGAGCTCATTATATATTCAGATATTCATGAGCCTCACCAAAAAAGGGGAAACAGCCCGTTTCATTCTAGGACCAAATCATAGGGTGTAAATGGGGGGTATCTGGCCATTTTTCACACCAAAAAAAAAAAAAAAAATCATCTACCTTCTATGTAGAACATCAGAGAACCAATGAAAACACGGAACGCAGCACCTTTACATGCATAAGCTCATTAACCAGTCAATGCATATGAACTTTATTACCTTAAGTAAGTCCCCTTCTGTGTCTGGGTTGCACTGGGTTGGGCTTCTCTGGATGACCGTAAGCAGCAGCAGAGGCCCGGGTGGTTCTTTGATGTGTTCCGCTCTGGCTCAGTGCAGGAGGGCTATTTAGGAGTGAGAGAACCGCAGTGTAAACGGAACACCTGAATGCTTCTCTGTTCTCTCAGCTGATTGCTCACCTGGCTGAAAGGAGGCTGAAACAGAGCTGGTGTTTCAGGACGTCTCTGGTGAGAGAATTCCGCTCAAAGGGAAAGATCAGACCCGAATAGACGATTACACCTCGGTTCTGAGAAAAAGATGGTTCAGTGTACCTCTAAGTCTAAACGATCTGCACCACATAAACTAGTTTTAACACAGAACCTAATCCCGGCTAAACACCACCCTGGTTACTAACACCCACAGCTGCAGCTCAGTGAGACTCTGAGTGAGTTCAGAACCAATGACCAACTGTGCTGGGACACCGAGGTCCAAGTAATGCAGTGAAACACCCGCACACACACTAGAGGGCAGTGAGCACACTTGCCCGCAAATACCCATAACCCCCAGGGAGCAGGGGCCTTGCTCAAAGACACTTCAGTCATATAGACAGCAATATGAAGCATCTGGGAGACCTACATAAACCACGGAGAGAAGGAGCCGATGGACTGTCTGACATGCAGTGACCCAACACCCACGGTTATGGACATTCAGCCCCACATACATGGAATGGTGGGCAGCACTACCCATAACACCCTCCCTGGTGCTCAAAGGCACTCAAGGGCACTTCAGTCATATCAGCTCACACTAAACCAGTGACCTTCTGGTCACAATGCTGGTTAGCTAACCTCCAACCAGTAGTGGACAGAACTCAGTTATACCTATCTTCTAATCAGTCAGTGGAAACGAAACTTGGTGGCTAGGTTTGACATTGTGAGACATGCCCATGATTCAAATTTCACGCTAGGGGACGAACCTTATCACTGCACCTGACTGGCTCTATAAGGTCGTCCTGTCCATTTTGTCGCTGTTGTGTTGTGCTGTAATTCCAGTAGTGGGAAGAGTTGGAGAGGGCTGGCATTGCAGGGCTCCATAGCACATAGACTACGATAGCACACTGTTGGTGGCAGTTTATGGAAATTCAGTGAGTGAGCTGGAGTGAAATGCTCTTACTGTTACCCAGTCAGAACCGTTCACAGTGGTGGTGAATGGAACCAGACGTCCACCTCTAAAACCCCCCCTATAGAAACTTACTACATGAAAAGGTTATGAAGACGCTGCCTGATGTCTGAGACGCCGTTTATGATAGTTCTGAGAAGGTTTTGGCCTTCAGTTCCATTCCTGGTGGAGGGATACGTGTTGCAGGATGGCGTAGTGAGGCAAAAAATAGTCCCCCGAAGAAAATCGATTATTTCCAGATCTTCCAGATTTTCCCATCATCAGCATTCCATATAAAATCTCTGGTGGTTTAGATAGTAAATAAATTGTCTGTTTGTGTGTTGTAGACATGGTGACACCTGGTTCCCATCCCCACCACCACCATAAAGAACGTCTGAACCATCTCACACCAAACCCACTCTGAAAGACGACGGACTTCTGGAGAAAATTAACAGGCTGAGATTTCTTCCTGTTCCTCCAGACTTGAGCTGACAAAAGCTTTCCGGCCGAGCCGAAACTCTCTCGGAGGTGCTTGAGTGAAGTCCTTCAAGTGACGCCTCAATCTGAGAGGACTCTGTGAAAAGATGCAAACATGTCGGCACAGCCGAGCCGGCTTGCAGATTGAATTTGAAAGTGTTTACCGAAGCGATGCAGTTCATATGCGTCTTAGGGTTTGAAGGTCCCAACAGTGCGGTGTCCTGCTCATTCATGTACAGCCAAGAGCTAAACAGCGTTTCATGTACAGTGTAAGCCAGACGCTTGCCAACCATCCGAGCGACTGACGAAGATTTCAGACACGCCAAAACAAATGCAGCAGTCAAGGGAAACGTAATGACCGATCAGGGCCTGGCCACGATTTCTCAAAACCCAATCAAGTCCATCTGGGCTCATATAAGGGGATCAGGAGATGTTGTGAAATCTCCCACCGTGGCGAGAGTTCTTTTTCTCCCACAGTTCGGCTCGCTGTGTTTATTCAGCTCAGCAATTCAAAACCTTATTAATCAGACGCCCTGTAGATCCTTCTTGAACCCCACGAAGAGGACCTTATTGTCACCATTCCCTGTTTCCCGCTCTGTCCACTAAATGCTCAGTTGGACTGTTTTTCCATCCAGGCCCTACGTGGAGACGGTTGGGTCATTGCACTGGATCGTTTCCACAGTGCTGGGTATTGTCACGTTAATAAACCAGACCACAGATTTCTTGGGACTATTGGGGACCCGCCAGTTCTTGACCATTTCAGCCAGTACTGGGGTGGTATTAGGGTTGCCACCCGTCCCATAAAAAAAAACGTAACGTAACGTAAATGTTGCATCCCGTATTAAACCAATACGGGGCACGATTTGTTCCGTACTGTCGTAAATGTCCGTAAATTTGTTCTGTATTTCCGTAAATTTGTTCTGTATGGCCGTAAATGTCTGTAAATTTGTTCCATATATCCATAAATGTCCGTAAATTTGTTCCGTATTGACGTAAATGTCCGTGAATTTGTTCCATATTTCCGTAATTGTCTGTAAATTTGTTCCGTATTGCCATTCATGTCCCTAAATTTGTTCCGTATTTCCGTAAATGTCCGTAAATTTGTTCCGTATTGCCGTAAATGTCTGTGAATTTGTTCCATATTTCCGTAATTGTCTGTAAATTTGTTCCGTATTGCCATTAATGTCCCTAAATTTGTTCCGTATTGCCATAAATGTCCGTAAATTTGTTCCAGATTTCCGTAAATGTCCGTAAATTTGTTCCGTATTGCCGTAAATGTCTGTGAATTTGTTCCGTATTTTCCGTAATTGTCCATAAATTTGTTCCGTATTTCCGTAAATGTCTGTAAATTTTTTCCGTATTTCCGTAAATGTCTGTAAATTTGTTCCGGATTTCCGTAAATGTACGTAAATTTGTTCCGTATTGCCGCAAATGTCCGTAAATTTGTTCCGGATTTCCATAGATGTCCGTAAATTTGTTCCGGATTTTCGTAAATGTCCGATATACATGTCTGTCCCACACACATGATTGATCACACTCTCCCCCAAACAAGACCACCCCCCCCCCAAAATCAGATTGAATACTGGACGCGATTTCGAAGACATGTCACTTACACAAGACCACGCCCCCCGTCCTTTATTTTCATTTCTAAAAGGTGGAAACCCTAAGTGAAACTTACTTCGTCTACAGCACCATGTTTTTAGATTGTCAGATTTCTGTGTTCCAGCTAATGCTATGTTTGATGTCAGAAGTCTCCACCTCCTAGTAGTTTGTAGAATGGGAATAGCCGAGAACAAAAAGTGACATGACAAAGAGGATGAACCTGGCAAGGGCTGCAAGAGAGGAGCAGCACAACGTTGATGGGCAGCGAGAAGGCTCATCAGCAGAGCCTGGCTAGAAAGTAGCAGCTAGCAAAGACGCTTGGATGGTGGCCAGTCATTGGGACCTGCCAGTGCAGCAGCACAGCAGCCACGACTGTTTTCCTTCAAGGGTGCTTCAACCAGGCATTGGCGGCGCATGCGGTCGCTCCAGCGAGCACGCTCTCGGGGCAGTGTTAACATCTGCCATATATGGCTGTTGGTGACCTGCCTGCTTGCCAGTGGTCTTAGCCAGCCTTCGTGGTGGTCCTCACTTCTGCTGTCCTGAAAGAGCCCCACATCATTATCTTCACCCTGATGCTATAACACAGTCAGTTAGTCCTTCTCTGAAGTGCCACCAATAAAAGCAGGTGTATATTATGTCAATCAAACTCTGTATTAAATTATTAATTATTACTGGTTAGATTGTAAGAGTCACAGGATTAGCTTTGATCGCTAACGTTAGCTTGCTAGCATTGTCTTCCCTTCTGAAATAAAACAGCCCAGTGTGATTTCCATGCTGGTGTAAGCTGCTCTAGTGCGGGTTTGGTACTGGTTTAGCTGGTCACCCAGTATTGTCATGCTTATTGCCCAGCATGTCAGTATCCAGAACACAACATATGCTAGTGTTGCTAGCCGTGCTGGCCTATGCTAGTTTCCCTAGCTGGGTCACTAGAGGGTCTCTGTTTTCCCGTCTGAAATAAAATACCCAGTTCAGCGAGAATTCCACGCTGGTGTAAGCTGGTCTAGTGCTGCTCTGGTACTGGTTTAGCTGGTCATCCAGTATTCATAGTCATGCTTATTGGCCAGCATGTCAGATTCCAGAACACAACATATGCTAGTTTTGCTGGTGACCAGCCATGCTAGCCTATACTGGTTTCACTAGCTGGGTTACTGGAGGGCCTCTGGAAGCTGTAGCCCTTTATCTGATATTTGCCAGTATTTATAACTGAAGATTGAGGCATATATAAAAAAAATAAACATTAAAATGATCTCTGTAATAATGTGGCTAACTGTATGCCTGCCAAATTAAGTTACGTAGCTAACCTAACTAACGTTAGCTAACCAAACAACCTTGGTTTGACTAGATATCTCCATTTTTCTGTTGGTGTGGGGTACATTGGAATTAGGTGTTTTGGCCACTGGCTTCCATTCAAATGAAATGAGGTTTTTGGCCACACATGTAAAGTTGACATTTTGGAGATATCTGTTTTTCTTTGGACAGCGACGCTTTAAATATTGAGCTGAAAGGATTAGGAGTTGACAAACAGCACGACTCTTACAGAATGCTAAAGGTGTCTATGCTAAGCTATATATGTATATATATATTCACATTAAACACTACTATATAAATATTTAACCACTCTAAACACTCATTTTGTCTAGTTACCATATATATATATATATATATATATATATATATATATATATATATATATATATATATATATATATATATATATATATATATTTATATGGCTTAGCGCTTAGCATAGACACCTTTAGCATAAAGAAACATTTAGACCATTTGGTAAAACTTGTTTTTCTACATAATAATAGTTACTCTGTTCATCAAAACCATATGCTGATAATATATATCCCATTTTATACATGAACTGTCGCTGTACAGCTGTCTAATGTCTGTCTACGGAAGTGATCACTTAGCGTCTTGCTCTTGCCGCTGGCTGCACTTGCTGTGTAGTAGTGTTTAATGTGAATACAGAAGGCAGATGAGTTCTGTAAGAGTCGTGCTGTTTGTCAACTCCTAATCCTTTCAGCTCAATATTTAAAGCGCCTCGGATGAGGTCAGGACATTTTTCAAAGCGGCTGTAATGCGCTCGGTGACGCGCAGTCTCGCTTCTCAGAAAGAGGCCCCTCTCTCGTACGTCTTTAAGGTGTGCGCTGGCGACAGTCAGTGACCTCTGATGGTGCGGTGAGGCTGTAATTGAAGCAGCGGGGTGAGGCCTGAGAGTGCAGCTGTGAATCCCCATACGCTGACCGGATGACCAGGGAATCACAAAATTAAACCTCACCAAAGCGCAGGAGGACTTCAGTATGACCAGACTATCTGACACTATCAAAGCTTTACGAGGGTTAAAAGGCCAATATCATTTTTTAATTATTTTTTTTAGCATATTAATTATATATGGTAGTAGCTAAACATCATTAACCCTTTAACGTCCTCACCAAAAAAAAAAGAAAGAATATTTTTGGTTGCTTATTTGTTTGGAGCAATAATATTAACGCACGTAGTCAGTTTAAATTACATTAGCTTAGCGTAGACACCTTTAGCATAAAGAAAAAATGAGTCCATTTGGTAACACATGGTTTTCTAACTTTATTAGACTCTTTTTGTTGTATTCTGTTCATCAAAACCACATGCTGATGAAGTAAGCTTAGCTTCGGAACTCCTACTAAAACAATCCACATGTGTGGAGTGATTTACTTGTTGCTTGCTTTCTCTATTGTCTATCTGTTGAAAAATCAGTAAATGTTTTTAGCCTCTGCCGATTGGTAGAGATGGCCCAATTAGGTTGAGTTAAGTACAAAACATTCATTAGTGACTCAAAATGTGCTCTACCAAAAGGTTGATCGGCAAGTTATTGGGTTAAGGTTATATTTCCAGGTTATGCGATCCATATACAGAAACTAAGCTGCCAAAAATAGCCAGTTTTGAAATAATTCTTTATGTGATGTCACAAAAAATTACTTTCCATGTTGTCCTATTAATGTTTGTTGTCTGCCTAATAATACAGCCGAAACTATTTGGTTCAACAGTGGCAAACCTTTTTAAGCCCATGCATATGTTGACCTAATGTACGACAGTATCTATTTAGCAGCACTAGATGGCAGTGTTGCACACCAATAGACTCTTCCACTGTAAGTTAAACAAGTAGCATAAGGGTGCACCGCTAACATTAGCATTAGCATAACATATGCCTATAGTAGTGTGGATGTTTTTACATATGCTCCGACAGTTTTCCTAACATTGACATATTGCTTATAGTATCGCAATATAGCCCTACATATCGAATTGCCACCCCTGGATTATGAAATGTATCGTATCACCAGGTTCTTGCCAGTATAAACCCCTAAGGTGTAAAAGGCGGTCCCGTCTGTGACCCAGGAACCCAAATCCATCCATATGTGCTCTGGTGGAAAAGTGGTTAACGTTCTGGGGCCCCTAAAAAAGGCCCTGATTTGTGAATAAAGCTCCTGCAGTAGACCTGGGCCTATAAATAACAGCAGCGCTGAATCCCTACTGCCCTCCGCTAGCCTTCACCAGCATCTGAAAAAGCACTTCACTCGCCGTCTGGCTGCTCAGCTCGGAGCCACGCCGACCGTATCGTTCCAACATGTTTTCTTCATTCAGCCGAACAGGAGTGGAGTTATCTGCTAGCTTCAGAGTGCAGCATGGGCGGGGTGGGGACCTTAAGCCCAGTTCGGAGCACGCACTTGTAATTTGTAGCTGTCAAATCAAACCCTAGTTACTGTTTTATTTGTTTGTTTGTTTGCTTTTCATTTCAGAACAACACCCTAGCAACCACTTGCAATATGATAGCAACCACCTGGGATACCAAAGCAACCAACTCCTGCTGATTACGGATGCTATCCAGATGAGAATGTGCAAGTGGGTTGCTGAGCATTGTTGAGCTGTTCCTCCTTAAAGACAAAGCCCGACAGGAGAGACATACTTACTGTGAGAACATGTGCTGGATCGGGGGGGATTGGGAGATTAGGGGGTGAACGTATGAGTGCCCAGATGGTCAGTAGATATATCGGTCGCTTGATAAGGTGGGCAGCTGACAGGTCCATCTTCAGACCACCCAGATTATTTACCTGCATACAAGATCTAACAAAGTCTCTTCAAGCAGATTTAAAATGCCCAAAGACTTTTATTTTGGACTAAAACTAGAAAACTAATGAGGGAAAAAAAATTGAACCAAATCTAATATAAACAATATGTGTTCATATTGATTATTTTGAGATGAGTATGTTGTTGACACTGTGCTAAATGAAAATTAGCTAAATAAATGTATAACCGAAAACCAGAGAGAAATAAATCAATAAATTTGATTCTAAAATGAAAAAAAAAAAGACTATAGAAATTATGATTAATTAATCGATTGTTCATTAATTAATTAATTAATTACAATTAATTAATTAGTTTTCAGTTTTTACAGAGTAATAATTAATTAGCATATTAATAACTAATTAATTAACAAATGATTTTGTTTAAGGCATTTATTGGACCATGCCCCAAAAAACACCAAGTGGACTGCCAACTTTGCCTTTAATGTCCCAACAATGGCCGGGGTTCCTGTTATGGGGAAGTATTAGGGTTGATGGGGGGGTGTCTTGAGTTGTTCCCGCCCCACAGTGAAGTGAAAGCCAATCACATGGTAGAAATTTTGGCGTGACATCTGGGAAACTGTCCAGGCATAGCAGCACCACTTGCAACATCAAGGCACCTAAGCTACCCAGCACAACAAGCGCCTAGCAACACGTTTGCAACCACCTGGGACAGCTTAGCAACTACCTGGCCCAAAATAAAATCACATGCTGACATTAACAATACTGTGCCCTGCCCATGTCATTAGAAGATCAGGAGGTTTACAGGAGGTGTGTCTTTCTGGGTCGTGGGCTGGAGGTACCAGAAACCGGCCTTGTAACCTGAGGGTCTCTGGGTTGATTCCCTGAACCGACGGGACACGACTGAAGTACCCTTGAGCAAGGCACCCCTCTAGGCACCATGGATAGGGCTGCTCACCGCTCTGGGCAAGTGTACTCCCTGCCCCCTAGTGTGTCTGCATGTGGCAGCAATGGGTTATATATGGAGGACAAATGTCCAAGAACCATTTCAGAGGTTCTTCAGTTCTGCCAGGAAGACTCAAAAGACAAGAGTGAAGATACTGTAATCATCGATACGGCCCTAAGCCCTAAAGGGGTGTAGCCTACGCCCTTCCTGGTCGTGATGGAGGTTGGGGAGGAGAACGTTGAAATGTCGGTTCCTGAAAGCAGCAGAACAGTGACGTTCTAGTGCACACACACAGTAGGAGGCAGGGAGCACCCGTTCCTCAGCACCCGGGGAGCAGTAGGGGTTAGGTGCCTTGCTCAAGGGCACTTCAGTCACGTCCTGTTGGTTCAGGGAATCGAACCCACAGGTCCTGTGCAACCCACAAGTCTAGGCCCTTTGAACTCTGACCTCCCCAGCGTTTCGGCACTATAGCCCTGGCCTCCCCAGCAATTTTCGACAATTTTCAAAATGCAATAGCTTGTATTCAAAATGCATTCAGAATATTCAGCGCCGCAGTTTCACTTTAGGCCTATGGACCGAACGCCAGAACTGACCTCTGAATGACACGCTTCTAAACGGTTACCAGAGGCAACGCACAGAAACACTCCGCACCATTTACACCAGTACACCGTGGTTTCTCCTTTTCGGCACAAACACGCATCTGTTGTTCCGAGATGCCCCTTCCGGTCGCTCAGGCAGGTGCAGTGGGATGCTGGGTTCATTCTGCAGCCGGGCTCCATCCCCTCCTGTTTCCCGACCTGACATGGGCACCAGCGCTCGGCGGTGTGTCCCAATCAAGTCATGACCCAGCTCGTCAACAAACATCCGGACAGTATGAACCCGCTCGCCAGGCTCGCTGTGTGGTTTGTAACGGTTCTGGATGATGTAAGCATCATACCCACACCACACACAGTACCCACACAGTGCTATTTATAGACCCACAAATTCCAGCATCATGAGTGCCATGCGCAGTGCGACCAATATTAGAGCAATGGCCGGTATGGCGGTAGATAGGTGGGCCGCTATAGTGGCCTTTCGGCTACATATGCCTCTGATATATGTTGATATATGTTCAAAGGGCTAACCTCTTTGATGCAGCTGTGTTCCTGTGTATATCGTAGGTGCTCCACGTGGACACGGGCCTTTAGGCAGGTCAGGAGCACCAACAGGGTCCAGTAATGGAGTGTCAGTGAGTGGTTGTGCACAGGCCGAGTCATTGTCCTCTGAAAGTGCTCAGCATTGCAGTGTTAGTGCTCAGGCGCTTCGTCTTGACCCGGGGCCTCCTTTGTTTTTCAAACCCCATTTGGCCTGTGACGCAAAACTCCAGTGTCATGCTGGAAAGCCTGGGAGTGCCCGTTACATCATGTGTTTTGAATCAATAACCCTGAGCTCCTCGCGGAGCGGGGATAGGGCTCTGCTTCGTTTCGGGCTGTTCGCACGCGTCCCTGCGCTGCCTGGGGACAGCTTACGTTTGCACTTGCGGAGCTGTTGAACCACTCTCGTCTTGGAGTCCATGGATCGATACCGATTCCGCAGGCACGGGAGGATTGGGATCAGTTTCACTGGTGTCAGTGTGCAAAAAGAGCCGACCGGAACTGCTGAAGGACAAAGATGTGCAATAGGGAAATGCAGCGTGTGTCGTAGTGTGTATATGCACAGGGAATTCCATCTGGTTTTCCCAAATTCCTGCATAATTCCTGATTAAGATACCTTAGGAAGGGTGATGGACGTCTGGTTCCTATCACCACTGCTGTTAACCATTCTGATTCCGTAAGCACTTCATACCCAACCATTCCGAAGGACTTTGGATCATTCCCGAAATTCCCAAAAACCGTTGGAATTCCCCTTCAGTACGGAACTGTATCTCTATGAGTTACGGCCTGTGGGATATGTATCACATACATTCACATGAAAGTGCCCACATGCGACTGAGCACAGTAGAGATGTTTGTGGGAAGATTACATGAGTACATGTAAATCCAGCCGACCGTAGCTCAGAGCAGTGTGACTCCGGCGGCCCACCTAGTCCCGGTGGAGCCGGAGAGGAAGACGGCCCCCTCTTCGGGCTGAGGGGAGGGTGGGCCGCCGCGCAGGAAGTCCCCGTGTTTCTGCAGCATCTGGAGCTCCGAGTGGTCCCACAGGGCAACCTCAGCCCGGCACTAAATCAAAAGCCTCCGTCAAAACTGTCTCGGGTGCTGCAGGAAGGAGGACATCACTGCTGTTCTGGTTTGGCCCGGGACCTTCCACGCCATTAACTCTTTGGGGTCTTTTTTGCGTAATTGCTTTTATAGTTCGGTCAATTACGATGAAATGAGACACTCAGACGTGCCACAAATCGCTGTGTTGCTCGGCTACTGGGACGTCTTTAAACTGGAATGTGAATATAATAACCTATAATTACATGTATACATTTATATAGCACGCTGTTGGTGGCAGTGGATAGAAGGAGCATGATAGACGTGAAGGATCCAGGAGGTCTACACGAACTACAGAGAGGGGGCACCACCGGATTGCCTCCATGAGTCATCCTGTTAGTGCAGCACCATTGGCAGACTGCACCACGCAGGACTACATGCACACAGACCGTTACCACGACTGTCCTTAACACCACGTCACCATCACCAAAGACTGCGGTGGTGTCGTACCAGACCGCCATGGAGTGACTCAGAATGGCAGCGGGTCATCTTCAGCGACGAGTCCCGCTTTAGTCTTGGTGATGACGCCCAACGAATCCGTGTCCCATGGTCACGGCACCAAGATGAACGGTTTGTCGTCACACGTCCAGAAGGCCTGGTGTCCCTCCACCTCCACCCCTACCGCACCATCTGCAGGAACTGTGTGAGGATGTTCAAGCTGCATGGGATGGATTATCACAGGACTCCATTAGGAACCTCTACAGCTCCATACCGAGACGTCTGGTGTGTTGGGTTAGCAAACATGGAGGCCCGACGCCATACTGAGAGACAGACTTCTGTATGTGTAGCTCAATAAATATTGATCATATCAGTCTAAATTTATCATCAGCTATTGATCCTGGTCACCATTAGCTTCCTTCCCAACAGAATTCCCAATCCCACACCTCCTTCTGAGTTCACGTAATGTGATGCAGAGCTCAGCTCTTTCGTAGCAGCAGCCCTATAACCCGATCCACCCTCTGTAACAATGACATCTTGCTTCATCAGTGGCTTCGCCAGACTCCAGACCAGACAAAATAGGATGTGCATTAAAGCGCTCTCTGATTGATTGGATGAATCATAGGGCACTGATCATACACCACCCGTGCTAGAAGGCGAGAAGCCAGCCCTCCATGTACTTCAAAGTACTGTGTCCACATATACGCAAGCCAATGGCAATCCGTCTCCACCGTAGAAGGTGCAGCAAGGCTTATACCAATAACCAGCCAGCTTCAGCCCTCCAGTTCCTACGTTGAGAGATGGTGGATGGGCGGTGAAGTTCTACCGCAGGTCTCCAAGTTGCTCAGTACATAAGTAGAATGAGTAGAAGGAAGAATGGGACAAAGGAGACTCAGAACTGTGAAGTAGCTGGAATCGAATAGCGAGCAGGAATGGAGAACATCACTATCAGAACTACAGCAGTCGGCTCCTCGGTTACCAAGAGCTTACATACACATAGCTACACTAAAACGTGTCGCTGACATCGGAATTCAAAATGGGCCGAGATATGGACCAGTGGCTGCACAAATCTCAAGAAGCTACTGTTCCTAGCTATGCTAATGTTGGCATGTTGGTCCATGTTTATAGATGCGTATAGACACTCGCTCTCCGATATAAATTCCTGGCATAAGGCAGCCATGCATTCTGACCTTGGCACTCTTGGGATATTATGTTTAGTGCACTAGAAGTCCTTTTGGAATATTTCTTCACCCTTCAACTGGCACAGAGATCAGTTATTCATAATACTTAAAGTCAACTGAAATTGAATGGAGAAAACTGAATAATGAATATTAATTATCATAATATTTCAGTTTCAGCGTTTGACATGTGGCTTTTTGTACTATTTGCTTCAAATATAGGCAAATAGTAATATACAGGGGTTGGACAATGAAACTGAAACAGCTGTCATTTTAGTGTGGGAGGTCTCATGGCTAAATTGGACCAGCCTGGTGGCCAATCTTCATTAACTGCACATTGCACCAGTAAGAGCAGAGTGTGAAGGTTCAGTTAGCAGGTAAGAGCACAGTTCTGCTCAAAATACTGCAATGCACACAGCATTATGGGTGACATACCAGAGTTCAAAAGAGGACAGACTGTTGGTGCACGTCTTGCTGGCGCATCTGTGACCAAGACAGCAAGTCTTTGTGATGTATCAAGAGCCACGGTATCCAGGGTAATGTCAGCATACCACCAAGAAGGACGAACCTCCACCAGCATCACGTAGTGACCTGGCCACTATCCTGCAAGAAGAATGGCTTAGTCCCTCTGACCACTGTGCAGGACGCAGTATATGTCATTCCCAAGACCAACTGACACTGTATTGGCTGCAAAAGGAGACCCTACACCATACTAATAAATGATGGTGGTCTAAAACAAGGTGTTTCAGTTTCATTGTCCAAACCCTGTAGTTATGTAAACATGAACCAAAGTGCCCACAAATCTCAAGCTCTGCTACTGTTCCTAGCTATGCTAACGTTAGTATGTTGGTCCATGTTTATAGTTATTCCCCGAAATGAATAAATGAGCAGTAGAAATAATTTTGGAATACTAGATTTTACCCTCAGGATTGACACAGATATCAGTTGTACATAATACTTAAAATCGACTGAAATTGAATAATGAATATTAATTATTTATAATATTTCTGTTTCAGCGTTTGATATGTGGCTTTTTTGTGCTACTTGCATTTAAATCTGTACCGTCAATGATTTGCACATCGTTGTACTCTATAGTTATGTAAACATGAACCAAAGTGCCCACAAATCTCAAGCTCTGCTACTGTTCCTAGCTATGCTAACGTTGCTATGTTGGCCCATGTTTATAATTATTCTCCGAAATGAATAAATGAGCGGTAGAAATAATTTTGGAATATTTTTATCATCAGATTTTAACCTCAGGATTGACACAGATATCAGTAGTCCATAATACTTAAAATCAACTGAAATTAAATGAAGAAAACTGAATAATGAATATTATTTATTCATAATATTTCTGTTTCAGGGTTTGATATTCTGGTTTTTTGTCCTATTTCCATTTAAAAAATATAAATTAGAAATGATTTGCACATTATTGCATTATTGCACGTTTTCCACTGAGTTATATAAACATGGACCAAAGTACGCACAAACCTTAAGCTGCTACTGTTTCTAGCTATGCTAATGTTGGCATGTTGGTCCATGTTTATAGTTATTCTCCGAAATGAATAAATGAGCGGTAGAAATAATTTTGGAATATTTTTATCATCAGATTTTAACCTCAGGATTGACACAGATATCAGTAGTGCATACTACTTAAAATCTACTGAAGTCAAATTGAATAATAAATATTATTTATTTACAATATTTCACTTTCAGTGTTTGATATGTTGGTTTTTTGTCCTATTTCCATATAAAAAATAATATAATAATTAGAAATTATTTGCACATTATAGCATTCTGTTTTCCACTGAGTTATATAAACATGGACCAAAGTACGCACAAACCTTAAGCTGCTACTGTTCCTAGCTATGCTAGTGGTGGTATGCTGGTCCATGTTTTACAACATCCATGCTCACAGCCAACCTCGACACCCTTGGGATATTATGTTCAGTGGACTAGAAATATTCCTTGTGCCAATATTTTTCTATCATCCTCCAGATTGGCACAGATATCAATTGTCCAATAATACTTGAAGTCAACCGAAAATTGAATAAATAAAGTTTATAAATAATGTATATTAATCATAATATATTTTCTTTTTCAGTTTTCAGGGTTTGATATGTTTGTTGTTTTGTACCATTTCAATTAAATACAGTCTGTAAAGCATTTCCACATTACTGCATTCTGGTTTTGGTACAGAATCCAGAATGTTTTTGGGGAAAGGGTTTATAAACATGGATCATAGCACACATCAGTCCTCAGGCTGTTACTGTTTTCCAGCTACGCTAACACATTTTGGACCACGTTTGCTCGAAGAGGTGAAGCGCCCGAAAGTAGAGCACGCTTCGGTGAGAAGGACCCCGAAGACACGTGAAACTTGATGAAGGTAACAGTCCCATCTGACGAGTGTTTAGGAAAAACCCATCGTGTTTGCATCAGCCGGCTGGGAGAGCTTCTTCATCATTGGTGTTCTTTCAGGAGGTCATTTGTTTTCTTTTGTTTATGAGAATTCAAGCTGGCGCTGGAGTTTCCGCCTGTCTCTCCTCCCTTCGTCATCACTGTTTCTGCCCCTAAATCACATGCAGAGCCATTAAACAGCGCTGCTCTCTGGGTTGTTAGCCACATAAACCATGCGGAGTTGTGGGGCTAAAGCTGCATCTCCAGCCAGAACTCCAAATGCCAACAGGACAGTTCCGCCGCAGATGCTCATAGCACCCGGAGATGCACTTACTCGGTAATACCCAAATTGTTCTCTGACATCTGCGTAGAATCTCACACTCGCCCTTTTACACCCTATTATTGGGCCCTAGAATGCAGGTTTTACCTTTTTTGGTGAGCTCATGAATATTCAAATTAAGCTCTGCTCTGATTGGCTGTTTTGCAATGAGACTCAGTTCCACCTTCGATGATCACAACTGACGCAACATGTGGAAACAGACCCCCTAAAATAAATGAGCCTCTGTGTAAATAAGCTCCGCCACCATACTATTTAGTTAGCTGTGCTAGTTAGCTTGCTAGAGGCTAAACGCTACCTGTACTAAAGCTACTGGCTTTCTATCTGGAACATATGACAGTAGATTAAAACCTTTAGTTTTAGATGATCTGCTGTCAAACCGGTAAACACGGATACAAAACACACAGCATAGCAGCTACTTACAGGTTGCCTTGTTGGGTTGGGGCCCTGTTGGTGGGCCCTAATAAAGGTGGAGTTGAAACAAACTGAGTGGAGCTGCTCACCATATTGTCCCCAAAAGAGTTTGGGAAACTGGTCCGGAGTGAAAATGTGTAGCCTGCTGGATTAACCAGTTGTCCGGGGATTTCTGTTAGAGATGGACGGGAGCTGAAATTAGCCTGTTCGCTGTTCGCCAGTATCTTTAAGAAGACTTTTCAGTTCCAACCTAAATGGTAGCCGTAGTTACATTTTCCGCCACCTGTTTAAGCTTGTAGCATTTAAAGTTAGAAAAACGGTGGAAAACACTGGATTAAGAAGCTGAACAGGTGAACAGGAAGGCAGTTTTCCAGCCTGGTTTTCAAGATGATCATAAACCATGTAGCGCTGGACAGACAGTTGGGTTCCTTGGGAAAGCGCCATTTAGCTGGAACGCTATGGGTCCAAACTGAAGGCCTAAGCGTTATTGGTCGGGGGTAGAGATCATTGCCGTGACCAATGCCCATGGAAACCATTGGTTCTATTTTGCGCATCTTGGTCAGTGAAGGTCGGCACAAAGCTAATGAGTGATAGGAGATGAGGGAGGACCAGTTAGGACCATACGCTTGAAAACCCCAATACAACATTTACAACAGTGCAGAGTCCCAGCTCTACCCTCTTCCGTTTAAGTCTAATTTGGCACGACTCTGTGACCAGACACGGACTCAGGTCACGGCTTATCTGTTACAGTGCTATCTCGCACTGTCACCCTCCCTCTAATTTATTGTTTTGATGCCGTTTCAATTTTTTCATATTGGTAAATTTTCTTAAAGTGTATATTTTATTGTAGTTTATTGTATTATTGTTCTTATGTAGCACCTTGGTCCTGGAGGAACGTTGTTTCGTTTTCAACTGTGTAACTGTAAAACACCACTGTATATGGTTGAAATGACAATAAAAACTACTTGACTTGACTTGTAGGGATGCAACTTTGACCATGCTGGTGTGCAAAGATTACATTTGGCATTGAAGGCTTACAGACATTCAGTGTGTCTATTATTGAAGCTATTTCTTTGTTGTTGTTTTTTTTTAATTAAAGAAACGTGAAGTGTATGACCTGCATTTAGATGTGTTCACTCACTACGATATATAAGACGTTCGGCTGCTAAACATAACAAGCAGTAATAGCAGTAATAACAGAAAAATTGAATATTTAATTGTCTAGTTGAAATCACAGCTGCCCAAGAGAGTCCAAACACTATTACTCATAGATCTACTGCCTTATGTTGGATCAGTTCAGAAATATCAGCTGAGTTGCAGTTGAAAGTTCTAAAATTAAGACTGAAAAACTGAAGTTCTAATTAAATAAATACAATAAAATGAATGTCCAGAATGAAGTTCTAATAAAATAAACACCCAGAATAAAGGTTCTAAAAAGCATAATATCCAGAATGAACTGCTAAAATGTATATTCAAAATTAAGTTCTGAGAAAATTAACATGTAGAATTAATTCTGTTCTGTGTCATTCTGCGGGATCACATGATGGGTTATCTGTGATCTAGTTGGCTATTTCATGAAACTTGTTTCATAAAGTTGAGGTGATACACAGTTGCTGCGAAGCTTAAAATGCTTTGCACCACAATTTACATTATAAACGTCTCGGGTGGTGTGTAAATTTCAAGCAATTAAAGTTGCAAAAATGTACTTAGTAAAGCCAGATAAATAGAATGTCCAGCCACAAGATCAATAGAGACATCCAGAAAAAACAGCATACAAAATGAAGTTTTAATAAGACTAACATCCAGAATGTAGTTGCAATACGATTAGCATCTAGATTAACGTTCTAAATAAATGAACATCCTGAATGGAGTTTGTAGCAAATTAATATTCAAAATAAGTGCTAATAAAATGTAATATAGAAAAAATAAGTATTAATAAAATTAACAACAGAAATAAAGTTAGTTCTAATAAAATTAACAAAAATAAAGTTCTAATAAAATTAATATCTGGAATGAAATTATAGTAAAATTAATATCCAGAATGAAATTCTAATAAAATGAATATCCAGAATGAAGTTCCAATAAAATGAATATTCAGTGTAATCTTTTTCATAAAATTTACATCCAAAATTAAACTTATATAAATAAATATCCAAAATGAATTTCATATTCAGAATAAAGTTCTGATAAAAAATAATATGAAGAATTAAGTGAATAAAATTAACATATAGAATAAGTCCTGTTCTTTGTTGTTTATCTGCTATTTCATGAAACGTGTTTTATAAAGTTGAGGCACTGTTTCAGCTTCAAATCATTTACACTACAGTTTACATGATAAAAGTCAGTTTAATTTAGTTACATGTAAATTTCAAGCAACTAAAGTTGCATGAAAGTTTACTTTGTGAAGGCAGCCGAATAAAACGTCCAGCCACAAGATGAATAGAGACAATCAGAGAAAGCATGAATCATGAGCTATTAAGGAGAGTGCCCTGAAGATCCAAACAAGAAACACAGAGACACACGACATTCTGGAGACACACCATTCATATGCTCCCCAGGAGTCTGAACCCACTTTACGGCACTTAATAACAATTATCATGACAAGTGATTCCAGAGGTTTTACCAGTAGTGCGGTGTAGACTTATACACTTTGAGAGAGACAGAGAGAGCAAGCAGTGGCATGTCCAGCTTTGTCTCCTCTGGGTGTCCTATAGTTGGCATCCTGCTGAGATGTAGAGAATAATAACAATGCTGGGCACTCAGAAAAACCCCCCTAATCACCGCCTCCTCCTTCCAGCTTCGACAAGTCCAGCGTTTTACGGCCAAATTCATGGACGTGCGGGAATAAAACACACACCTCGTGCTGCCAAAACACCGACTTAAAGTTTGGATCTCCGGCTCAAGTCAGTCCAGAGGAACAAAAGCACAAGAAACAATACAAAGCAGTGCTTGATAAGCAGAGCATGTAGCAGTGCGAGTAAAACGGAAACTCAACACTACAGCTTTGCAGAGTTGTGCAATCGAGAAAAGCTGTTCGCTAATTTGAGGCTTAATTTGAGCAATAAATAAAATTATATGAGAACACAGTGACTTTATTGCTTATTTAATAATATTGTGAAGCGTCCAACAGCAAAATGCTATTATGTTCATAGCTGATGACATCTAGGATAACTTTCACACTTTTCAAACCACAGTGATAACGTTTACACACTTTCAAACCACAATGAAAACTTTTTACACACTTTTTAAACTATAGTCATAACTTTAACACACTTTTCAAACTACAATGATAACTTTTACACACTTTTCAAACTACAGTGATAACTTTAACACACTTTTCAAACTACAGTGATAACTTCTACACACTAGGATAACTTTCACACTTTTCAAACCACAGTGATAACTTTAACACACTTTTCAAACTACAGTGATAACTTTAACACACTTTTCAAACTACAATGATAACTTTTACACACGTTTCAAACTACAGTGATAACTTCTACACACTTTTTTTTCACTTTTCACACTACTGTAATAACAATGATAGAATCTTTTTAACACACTTTTCAAAGTACTAACAATGATAATAACTTTTACACACTTTTTTCAAACTATCACTCGCCCAAGCGATAACTTTTTACACACTTTTTCAAAAACTACAAGTGATAACTTCTACACACTTTTCAAAACTACTGTGATAATTTGTATACACTTTTTTCAAACACACTTTTCAAACTACTGTAATCCAAATAACTTTTACACACTTTTTTCAAACACTTGAAACTTATAACTTACTACATTAAAAATTAACAACACACTTTTTTTTTCAAACTACAGTGATAACTTTTACACACTTTTCAAACTACAGTGATAACTTCTAAACACTTTTCAAACTACAGTGATAACTTTAACACACTTTTCAAACTACAATGATAACTTTTACACACTTTTCAAACTACAATGATAACTTTTACACACTTTTCAAACTACAGTGATAACTTCTACACACTTTTCAAACTACTGTAATAACTTTAACACACTTTTCAAACTACAATGATAACTTTTACACACTTTTCAAACTACAGCGATAACTTTTACACACTTTTCAAACTACAGTGATAACTTCTACACACTTTTCAAACTACTGTGATAACTTCTACACACTTTTCAAACTACTGTAATAACTTTTACACACTTTTCAAACTACAATGATAAATTTAACACACTTTTCAAACTACAGTGATAACTTTAACACACTTTTCAAACTACAATGATAACTTTAACACACTTTTCAAACTACAATGATAACTTTTACACACTTTTCAAACTACAATGATAACTTTTACACACTTTTCAAACTACAGTGATAACTTTAACACACTTTTCAAACTACAGTGATAACTTTTACACACTTTTCAAACTACAATGAAAACTTTTACACACTTTTCAAACTACAATGATAACTTTTACACACTTTTCAAACTACAGTGGTAACTTTCACACGTTTCTAACCACTATTCTAACTTTTACGGGTTTACACTTTTTTAAAACTTTTACGACATCTTTTCCACACTTTCAATTCAAACTACAAATGATTAACTTTTAACACTACTTTTTCAAACTACCAATGAATAACTTTAAACTAACATAGCTTTTCAAAACCTACACTGGTGACTTTGAGCAAACACAGTTTTTTATTCTACAAACTACAAATGATAACGTTTAAAATACTTTTTCAAAAACTACAATGATAACTTTTACAACACACGTTTTCAAACAACTACAATGGTGACTTTATAAACAAACACACTTTTTTCAAACTACAATGAAAACATTTACACACTTTTCAAACTATAATGATAACTTTTACACACTTTTCAAACTATAATGGTAACTTTCACACTTTTCTAACCACTATGATAACTTTTACACATTTTTTAAATTACAGGAATAACTTTTACACACTTTTCAAACTACAATGATAACTTTTACACACTTTTAAAACTACAGTCATAACTTTAACATACTTTTCAAACTACAATGATAACTTTTTTTTTAACCTTTACACACTTTTTTGAACTACAGTGATAACTTTTATACACTTTTTAAACTACAATGGTAACTTTTACACACTTTTTGTGCTATGAAGATACATTTTGCATTCTTTATTACTGTAAGGGTAATGCTTGCACACTTTTGTGAAGTTAATATAACTTTAGCACATTTTGCACAGTACAATGATAACATTTGCACATTTTCTTACTGTTAAGAAAACATTTACACACTGATAGTTTGCTAATGATAACTTTTACACACTTTTAGTTTGCTAATGATAACTTTTGCACACTTTTTGCAGTGTGAGGATCACTTTTACCCACTTTAGTTTGCTAATGATTACTTTTGCATGCTTTTTGTAAAGTAAGGATAATTTTACACACTTTTATTTTGCTACTGATAACTTTTACACACTTTTTGGACTACAATGATAACTTCTACACATTTTTGAACTACAATGCAAATTTTTACACACTTTTTTGCTAATGATAACTTTTACACACTTCTTGCACTGTAAGGATAACTTTAATACGATTTTAGTTTGCTAATGATAACTTTTATACACTTCTTGTACTGTAAGAATAACTTTTACACACTTTTAGTTTGCTAAGTAACATTTCTGCACACTTTTTTGTATAGATATTTTTGTACACTGTGTTACTTTGTTATCACAGTCGTCATATACATGAAAATAGTTTAATTGCACATAATTACAACTTTGCACAATGTGTGCAATAAAAATAAACTTGAATTGAAATAAACTGAATTGGTCTTCTGCTCAGAAGGAAAAAGGCAGAAGGAAAAAGCAAAAATGACTTGAAAAGAGAATGGATGGTCTTAAGAACTACTTGATTGTCATATATTAAACACAATGCAGTTGTTATTAGCCCTAGTGTGGTGTGTTAGTTAGCATGTTTGCTTCAGCTTTCTGCGTGCTGAGTGTGTCCCCTTACAAGCCCATGCCCATGGACATCATGTTTACTTTACAGCCATGATTCTGTTCAGTTTCAGCTCCGTTACTGCCCAGCTGGCAAGAACCCCCACTGAGGCTCAGCAGAAGCGGAATTACTGGAAAGCCTGGTTTTGGTGGAGTAGGTCTCATTTGTCCTTACTGCTGTTGCATGATTCCTGCTCCACATTTGACTTAAAGTGTTTCATAATGTACACAAAGTTGCCTCAAATGCACTCAATCTTCCAACACATGTTTGCTTCTTTTAAGCAGTGGGACTATGAGGCTAAAAGGTAACTGAAGCCCACTAATTAGCATGGTGCTAACCGCATACCTTATATTATCTCACACTAGTGTGTAGCTGTTCGGTAATCTCTAGTAGACTTGATTATGAGTTTTCCGACACTGTTTGAGATACTAATTTATCTCTAAGCATGATGTGGTTTATGTTTCATGTGTGATACTTCAGGCACAGAGTTAGCTTATAAGGTGAAGAGTCCATTATGTGTTAGGGGTAAAATGATGCTAATTCAGTCATCACAGCTAGTGAGTGCTGATTGGTTAGCATTACTGTTACTGATGCTGATTGGTAAGCAATACTGCTACTGAGTGGTGACTGGTTAGCATAACTGCTACTAAGTGCTAATCGACTAGCATCACAGTTACTAAGCACTAATAGTTAGCATTACTGCTACTGAAAGCTGATTGGCTGACATTACTACTACTTAGGCTGACATTGTACTATACTACTAGGTGATGACAACTGACTGGTTGAAATTAACTTCCTAACTGATTGGGACTGACTGGTTTTGGCATTACTGATACTGATGAGGGCGATTGGTGGGATAGCATCACTGTTACTGAGTGCTCATTGTTTAGTATTACTGCTACGGAACACCGATTGGCTGGCATTGCTGTTACTGAGTGCTAATTGGTTAATATTACTGCTACTAGTAAATTTAATATCTTAAAATAAAAAATATTCAGCTGATTTATAAATACTAGGAGCTCGAACCCTGTGGCCAGTCACACAAACAAGTCTGCCATTTTGTTGGCCTCTAGAATATATCAGCTGAATAGAATATATATAAGTAATACAGGTTGATGAATGTCCTTTCAATCTAAATCCTTCAAAAGTGGATGAATGACCAGACTGGAGTGGTCACATCCCGACATACACAACTCAAATCAGCAGGTGATGTATGTTTAACATCTGTCCCTTGGTTACGACACTTAATTGAACGTTTTGGTTGCCTGTCCAACACGATGTTAGCGTAAACGAATTCCATAGCTAACATTGTCATACTGAAAGGGTTAGCATGCCTACAAGGTGCTATAAGGCAGATATAGCATAGACAGTATTACTTCTATCCTGTTAGCTAATTTAGTGTAGCGGACTGAAAAAAAAGGGTTAAATTATTTTCAGTTAAAATAAATAGGAACCCTTAACATTTTTTGGACAAACATTTGTTTGTTTGGATTAACTAAGGCTAATAGGTCATTTTCGTTTCGTTTAGTTTTCGTTAGCTTAGTAGGTTCAGAATAAACCTTGTGCCACAGGCTGACAACACATTAACCTGTGTTGGTTTCTTTCTTGCTATGTAGAGGTAGAAAATGTCTTTACATACATTTTCGTGGTGAAACTGTTCACTAATATGTTCATGAAGCCTTGTGCCATGTATTAGTTCAACTTACGTGTGTTTTGGTTAAGTTATATCGAGTGAATGAGAAGATGGAAAATCCGTTAGCCATTTAGCTTAGCATAGGGACTGTTCTTAATCTGTTTTGTTGAATGAAAAGGAGAAAAGGGCGAATCACCATCCCAAACTCTTGTAACGTTTTTTAATGTTCATGTGTAATCCAGTGTTTTACTATAAAACGTCTAAAAAACTATTAATTTTGATACCAAGTTTCAGAGGTTTCGTGTTACTAGAAGTGTATTTCCAGTGTTGTTTGTTTGGTTTCTTCTGAAAACAGTAGTACTTTCTCTTTTATTCCTAAAGCAAAAAGCTCCACTGGCCTAGCTTAGCTACTCTGGTACGGTGTGTCGCCAGAGGGTACAATGCAGTTTCTTTGTACCGGGTTTTTCTCTTTTTTGTTAAATGTGTCGTTTCCAGTGTTGGGTGTTTTCTATAAGTAAGATATAATGTCAGCCACAAAATCTAAAATGAGCTTTGTAAAGCTGCTTGTTTTTTTTATATATATGAAACATTGGAATTATGTTCATATTACAGTGTGAATTTCCATAGAGTGATTTTGTACACTTTAAGATTCAAGGATTCAAGTAGACTTTTTTGTCATTCACATCACATGTGGTACATGGGGTGGAACGAAAGTGTGGTACCCAAGGACCCAGTTTTACCCAGACAGCAGCACTTAAATCAATAAAATATACATAAATCTATAAAAATATATGTAAAAAAAATACAGAGAGAAAGAGCAGCAGGAAATTGAAAAGGTAGCAGCAGAGTGTATTTAGAGTGACTAGTGTCCTCAAAGTGTTAAGGAATTAGGAGCATAATAGTCTAGATTTAAAATGTTAATGTGATGTAAAATGCATCTGCATAAGCTACCAACAATTTCATGTATTTAAAATAGAGAGAGAGAGAGAGACAGAGGAGAGTGCAGAGAAACTGAGGCCAGAGAGGAATAATTTTAGAGCCAACCATTAGTCGTATATTCATCATACAGCCATCCATGGCGATGATGCCATTCTGTGCACGGCCCAGGTACCCCTAGGCCTCGAGGCCGGCAACTACTAGCTATAGTACTATAGCCCTACTATTGCAGGCTAACAGTGAGTGTTCTTGGCTTTCTTCTGAGTTAGCGTTAGCATATACTGGTAATCTTAACATTCCTATTGTTGATTTGAACAGAGTTTAATATACCTGTGATGAAGTGTTTGATGCTGTTTTCAGAATCCAGACATGTGCTGCTGGTGGGCTATTGGAAGTTGTGTGTGTGGTGGAGTGGGGGGTGGTGGGGGCCAAAGCGTCTGAAATGCTAATTTGTCTATTGGTCTGAGGCATGGGTGGTTTGTTTCTCACCTCACATCCTCCAGATTTAAGCCCCTACAATTACCAAATTTTAACCTAATTGTGAAAATGGGACGCCTTCGCTCGTCTGGGAGAGGAACATCTGGGGCTAATGAAGTTTGAAAGAATCTTGGAAAAGAAGATCTTCTATCATCAAACGGACAGTTTGGCCTGGTGAGTTAGGACTAAAGGACCCATTCACGCTCTGATGTTAGCACACACCTACCGGAGCGACCCCCCCAGAACAATGAAAGAGAGATTGGATGGCTTCTTTCCTTTTTTCAGGCACGCTTCAGCTTCGCCCACAGGCTGCTTTTGATGTTCCGCTTGATCTTCCATCTATGAAGTCCCTCTCTTTTCTAGGTGTTGTTGGCGGTTGCGGAATCATGAGCGTCACAAGGAGAGCTCTGTGGAGATCACTGGGGGTGTTAAGCTCCATAATGTCCAACATACTGATGCCTGCTGGGTTTAGAGGTGAGTAGATTAGGCATTTGAAGGACATCGTTGTGCTACTTAGTTCTGGTTGTCTCTGCCAGCTGTTATGTGTATGTCCTTTCAGGGCATGAATAAACGCAAAAAAAAAAAAATCGATTATAGGCTTTAATCTTCAGGAAACGTTCTCACAACTCATATACAAACCCATCATCCAAAAGAACAGCTGACAAGTAAAACCCAGAAGCAAGGTGTGGGGAGGTGACGCCATGTTTGCTAAAACCCAACACGGCCAGACGTCTCGGTCCTCTCGGTCTATGGGAGCTGTATAGGTTCCTAATGGCTGTCCGGTGATAAGTCCATCCCATTGCAGCTTGAGCATCCTCACACAGTTCCTGCAGATGGTGTGGTAGGGGTGGATGGTGGAGGGACACCAGCCTTCTAGGACGTTGTTGCCATTTGAGACACAGACCGTTTCATCTTGGGTGCTGACCAACGGTTTGCCTCCACACTCGCGGATTCGTTGAGGCGTCTCTGGGGTCACTCCACCAAGACTACAGTGGGAACTCGTCACTGAAAGATGACCCGCGCTGCCCATTGCGGAGTCACTCCAATGACAGTCTGGTATTATGACACCACGGCATGTCTTGTGGTGACCCGGTGACGGTGGTGTTAAGGAACAGTCCGTGGTAAACGGGTCTGTGGCATGTGTAGTCCTGCGTGGCTCGCCGCCATCTTGGGCAATGGTGCCTGCACTAACAGGCTGACTCAGTGGAAGGACAACCACTGTCTCACTGAATTGTCTGCAGTCCCCATGACTGTGGGTCACTCCATGCATGTTGGACGACGTTTCTCCTCTCTCTCCTCCTGCTCCCGTGGTTCGTGTAGGTCTTCCTGATCCTTAAATGTGCATTGCTGATGCCCAAAAAGCTTGCTATGGTAGTATCCAGGTTAGCAAACCCAGGCCTGGTGCTTGATTTTCATGCAACTGCAAGCTGACGGTGCGTCAGGAACCGCCCAATAAATGGTGGTTATGAGCTCACCGGAATAACATTAATATCGATGTGACCGCTCCACCACCGAGCACCAATAAACAGCCTCGGTCATGGGCATGGGACTGGACAAGTTATCTGGGATGTAGCCACATGCAAATGTTCATCAGGGGGGCCACTCTTTCCATCAAAGAATTTTGTGGGAGCCTTCCCTGGCCCAATTCCCGAGGAGAAATTCCTTCCCTGTAGACTGGGGATTTTCCCACTGCTGGTGGAACCGTGATGAACCGTACACGCTTCCATACCCCTGCAGAATTCAAGCTACTTTTTTTCCTTTCACACTAGGTTCTTTGGCCACGGCCCACATGCTCAATGGCACTCACATCCTTTAGCCAATCAAGTAACATCTGCCCGCTGGAGTGTTTTCCACCCACATGGAACAAGACATTCCCCTCGCCACTCTGTAGCTTCCTATTCCCAATTCCTATGGATCCCGTCACTTCACTCCCCCACAGGTAATTTATAGCCCCATCCTATCCTCGTACAACAGCGCCACCCTGCAGGAGCTTGAAGTTACTACCACCTTAAAACACACAAGGGGGGGACATGAGGAATGTCATGGCCTTTTCCATTCTCATTTTCCCCCACTTCCTCCACCTTAAAATGGTGTAGCAGGAAAAAATGAATTTAAGGTGGAAAAAATACGTATACAATACTACACACACCCACAGTCCATCGTACAGACATCAGTAAAAATAATTATGAATGAAATTGATGGTTACACCCTGATATAAGGGAGGAGGTGTTATCGCTTCGTAAAGTGAGGCTGAAAACAGTGGTCAGCAGGCTCATTAGTTCACAAGGGAGAAAACGTTTGGACAAGGCGGTATTTTAGTGGGTGCTGGGGTACGGATGGGGACCTTCCATTTCCGAGTAGTGTGGGCATTTAAAAATTTCCTCGATCCACAGTGTCGCATGTGTGTTGGGGAAAAAGACTGGTACATCATAGAAGGCATTTAACACCCACAGTGGAACAGCACAGTGGACTCCACCATGATCCATTCCCCAACTATAGTGCAGAGCAAGAACTGAAGGGGGGGGGCCGGGCGGGGGGGCTTGAAGCTCATTTCGTGTTTGGCTTTTGATTCTGAGAGCC